>CM041295.1:64851439-64923939 GCA_023052935.1 Piezodorus guildinii
TCCAGAACTCTTCTATTCTCTCATTTTATAGAAGATTTCTCTATTTAATCTCTTTGGGAGCATCCTAGCCATATTTTAGTAGAATCCTAAACTTCTTATTCTTATGTCTGTTTCCAAATCATTCAGTTATTTATATATTTTCCCATTAGGTCTCAACCCATAGCCTTCCTGGGGATTTGAGCCCTTGACCTTCGGCTTAGAAAGCTGTTATGCTAGCCACCCTGCTTTAAGTGATACCTAAAACCGACTAGTACAGAGAATTTAAAGTGACAATAGAAATTGAAAAAGGAATAATCATAATTTAACCAGTGTCTTTCAATTGTAGCAGCCAACTATAAAATAAGGACTATAAAATGAAGGAATATAGAATACGTATCTATAAAACTTTATATTATTCTTTCATCTCTTTTTTTTTAACGTCAGTAGAATTCTTTCACATTTGTATTTTTTTTTTATTATTATTTTGTATTAATTTATTTTTTACAGCCATTTTACATCCACCTCACAAATATACATACATATTGACTCTCCGATGTAAGAGTACATAATCAAGATCTAACGACGTTTCAGCTCTATCTCCACTATAAAACATTTGAGAAGCGAAATGAATACTTTGACTATTAAAATTCCAGGAGTCGCATGGCTTCTTTGACAGGGCAATAAAATAGTTATGTTTATAAGGACAAGACAGAGGACGCGACTAGGTGTGGGGTCGAGATATGAGGGGGAGTGTAAATGTTTGTACCCGGACGTACGCTCCTCCCGCAAATACGGACCACAATCAACCCTTGTAATCTTTGTGCAAGGACTATTAGTGGTACCCTTCCTATGCTCTCTGTTTGTTTTGTTATGGACCGCAGTTTATTAGTAGTTGTCCCCTTTGCTTTTGTTTTTTTTTTCTTTACTTTAATTTGTCAATCAATTATTTTTACTTCTCTGAAACCAGATTATTCCTAATCATGACTACATATATTAAATTAAATTATTTATTATATTTTTTGAATGTGGGATATCACTGTGGTCAGACTATGTTATTCATCTCAAGATTCACAATGTCTAATGTCATTTACTAATATTTATTTGTAATTATCGTCCGCGGGTCGACTCGGTGATTGGTAGTAAATCCTACAGGAATCACAGACCAATAATAAAATAGATAAACTTCTTTAATAGAGGGTAAAACCTGGCGGTTGGAGATGAACTCGACCAAAACACTTTTTCACGCAGGGATTAACCCATCTGAAGTTGTCCAATTTTAATTAATTTTACAGCTCAACGTTTTGGATTTTCATGTTTTTTTCAAAAGATTATTTTTTATTATTTTCTTAATTTTGAAACGAGGAAAAACATTTTTATAGCTAACACTTTGTTTTATGGCCAATTTACATCTGCTTCGGAGCTGAAAATGTCTAACTGGTGTTTTTTACATAGTTAAAATTTGTATTTACGTACCTTTATTTTTATATTGTGTGTATATGTATATGTATTTCTTAATGTTTTTCGGTTTATTGGTTCAGTCATTTACTGTTTCTTACCGTATCATTGTACTTTTATTGAATTTTCGCTGATGAACGTCTTTCCCACACATGTGCCTGCCTTAGTGGAATTGTGACTTCTATTGCACTGTAAAAATGTATGTAACTTGATTATTTATATATATATTATATTTTTTTTTTTTTTAAGTGTTAAATTAGCGGTAGCATTTCAAGGTTTATTTAATTAAAAAGATCCCGAGCCATCATTTAAAAAATAATAATAATAATTTTCTTATTTAATAAAACCCATTTTCTATTCATTAAATTACATGATAAAAATTTATACAATACAATAAGTAAATCTGTAATATGATAATAACACATGATTATAGCTTGTGAAGTACCTATATCTATTGGTAGAACTTAAATGACAATTTTCAGAAATATTTATATGTTGTTTTGAAAATGAAAAAATAGAAACTAGACTAGTCGCAGTTCATGGTGAGGGTCAGATATGACGTAATTCTGACTTATAGCCACGGCCTGACGGAATATTTAAGAGCAAATATATTTTTTAATGTAATTTTTGTTTTTTTGATAATAAGAAGAGTAATATAGATTTATAATATATCGTTGATATTATATAGATCAATGTAGCCCTTAAAACCGACTAGTTTGTTAGTTTATTTAAAGTCACTTTATGCCACTGTGGCTAATCGGACGATGATATAGTGGGAGTCCTAAATTTTCACGGTCGCAATACTTTTCCTTACTATATTTTTCATACATAGCTTAGTGAAAGTAAAACTACATATTTTATAATTTTTTTAGGAAGTTTCATTCAATATTTCATATTTGAATAAGCAATCAATAACTTACTTTCTCTTAAAAAATTATTTTTCTTCAATATCTATCACATTGTTTTCCAACGTTTCGGGGTTTTTTCCCATTATAAAGACTTGGATGTCTCATTAGGACGAACAGCAGTAACTATGTAATGGAAAAAAATATATGTGTGTATATAGTGATAATAAAAGTATTGATAATGGAGACAAAATCTCGAAACGTTCAAAAACAATGTGATAGATATTGAATAAAAATAAATTTTTAAGAAAAGGAAATGAAGTAGAAGGAAAAGGAAGAAGAGTGCTTATTTAAATATGAAATATTTTATACTCATTCATCCATTGTGATTTTTAGTATTTTTACTTTCACTTACCTATATATGAAATATATAGTAAGGGAAAGTATTGCGATCTTGAAAATTTTCGAATTCCATTTTTCGACGGAAATACACATTCTGGGCTCCCAAAGTCCAAATAAAGGTCTGTGAGTACGTGGTAAGTCTAACGCAAAAACGATAAATCATACGAAACTATTTACTGCAAATTTCATCAAATCGCCTAACCAGAAGAGCACTTTATAATATGCATTTTGCACTTTACATTTTCTCAAAAACGGCTCTACGTTTCAATTAAACACGCTATATTAATGTAAATTCATGGACTTTAATTTCATGTAGGTTTCATCCTGATTGAAATAGTCCGACGGGGCTTAAATGGCGATATTTTAATTTTTTTCCTCTAAAGTACCTTTAATTTTGTACATTCAAAAAGATTTACCATATCATCTTAATGACATTGATGAAGGACGGCTAAATATACAAGTTTGACGAATTTGATGACCAGCTAAAGACATAACTGAATGGCTTGAGCGCTAGTCTCTCATGCTAATAGATTGTGAGTTCGAATCCCCGGTCCCGTCGGGACTTTTATAAGTATGTAATTAAATAGGGATTCAGTCACAGCCTCTCCCGCTGGTAAATGAGACCCGTTATTCAAAAGGTGGCCACGCACAAAATCAGGCGTAGGGAGTGATAACCCTACAATACAAAATGCATTGAGAAACGTGAGTGTAATCTCCCAGGAGATGACTTCGCGAGGCTCGGGCCTGTCGCGCCACTGAAAGAATAAGAAGAGTAAAGGCAAAACTATTTTTTTATGGAATTTTTCTTTTTTTTTTTATAATAAGAACAGTAATATGGATGTATAATATATTGTTAGAAAGAGAAAGATTTTAGAAAAAATATTATCTGATACACAAATTGTAAAAGGTAATATAAAGTGACGAATGGGGAATAAATCATTACTGATTAACTATATTTATATTATATAATCTAGATCATATGTTTCTAACAAAATAAATACACGTTTTATTGAAATAACTTAAAATATTTTTAAATTGGAAGTATATTTAATAGTTTTTAAATCGATTTTAATAGTCGAGGTAAGTGAAAGTCGTGATGTTGCCCGCACCAGATTTTTAGTATTTAATACAATATGCTGAAGATGTAATGATAAGACCTCGAAACGTAAATTATGTAAATAGTAGATTAAACAGAGATGAAACAGTAAAGACAAGTAACAAAGCAATAAATAATACAAATTCATATATAAAACAAGATAAAAATTAAGGCAAGTAAATACAAGATTGAATTACGTAATAAGCAATTATAAAAAAAAAAACATAACATAATACGCAGTAAGAAACAATAATGACAAAATCAAAAGGCAATAGAGAATACATATACCTACATACAGGGTAAATATTAGAATGAGTGATGCAGGCTGGCAATTGAGGACATGTCTATAGCGATAAGTAATTTGAAATCAATAATTTAGCAATTTTTTCTTCACAGGGGGATTTCGCCCATATTTAAACTTGTAGTAAACATTTGAATACTTTGGAGGATTTATGTGAGAAAATTGAAAATTTGAAGGGAATATTATTGTAAACAGCAGCAATAATAACTCGGCGTGTCGTTCAGGTATGTTTTCGTCTTGGCAAAACTGAGCTATAATTTTTTCAGTCTTGTTGAAAAACGATGGTCAATCTTCCCGACTAGCTCATCCCATCTAAAATACAGCTTCTTCATAATTGAGACCATGTATAATTTTTTTGCAGACATTACATTAAGGTCCGAGGATATATTAATTGATGGGGGTCTTTTATTGATACCCAAAATTATCTTAATAATATTTCTCTTCACAATCTCAAGCTGAATGAGATGTGCAGCAAAATAATTCCCTCAAATCAATATACAATATTGAATCAGCGACTGAATATATGCAAAGTAAATTAATTTTAATCTATTGATAGATAAAATACCTCTTAACTTATGGAATAAATAAAAATATTTCCTCAGCTGAGCAGTGACATTAAATATAAGCGCATTCCATCTTAATCGGTAATCAAGAACAATTCCAAGATATCAAACTTGATGAACTTTCTCAATGACGGGGCAATTACAAGAAGAGCTGCTAGTTCGCATGTGGATTTTCAGTTTGGACTTTGGTTAATCATGTATAATATATAGAAAAGGGGATTGTTTTGGTTTTGTTTGGATTTATTGTAAGTATATTACTATGGAATCAGTTAGCAATCGATTTGCAAATGAGAATTCGCCAGCTCAAAAACTTCAATCCAAGATGATCCTCTATACAAGATAGCTGTATCGTCAGTGAAGATAATTATTCTACCAAATGTTGGCTCCAAAGAACAAACATCATTAATGTACAACAAAAATAACAATGGTCCCAATGTACTGTAATATTAAGAGAGTCTTCTAATTTGAATAATATAAAAGATATGACTTTTTTTTCCCCCCTGCTTTTGAGAACCTTTTCGTAAAGAAGAAGTAAAAGTGTTATTATTGGAACACAGCTATATAAGCGGGGGCGCTTCTTGTTCCAGACGATTTTATGCCTGGGAAATCCTCGAATTTCCCCAAGACCGGGGAAAATGTATTTTTGGAAGTGGAAAGCTGTGTAAGGGTAGGAGAGGGAGTAGGGGTGGGGGTAGGAGTGGCAGTAAGAAGAAGGCAGGCGCATTGCTATTGTCCGCGGCAACCCTTTGTCGTCCCGCCCCCATCCTATTGTTGGCTAAAACAAGGGGGGTGTGGCTCCCCCCACTCCTCTATCTAGCCCCCCTAAAACAAGGGAATTTATCCGCAACTCCCACCCCGAACCCCCCCCCTTCCAACAACCCTTGATAATTACCCGACAAATGTAAACCTAATCCTATTTCGAATTTAATCCGCCCCTTTGATATCCCCCCCCCTCCATCTCTGTGCTCGTTTTAATAAAAAATGTTATTCTTCTTCAAAGCTGCCCCTAACCCTCCCCCCACCTCTCCGATGACCGTACGGTTTGTTACCGATGTAAAAATCATGGCAGTGGAAGGGGAAAAAAAATGAATTGAATTGAAACGTAAAGGGATATTTATATGTTATTGAACGGGAACATGAAACATTTTAATATGAGTATTTTGGATCTCTGATCAGTATTAGATTTTCTTTTAATTTATACAACTCTTTTATAATATTTGTTGTTTTTTTTATGTTAACAAATTTAATCAAGTAACCCATTACTTTTATTTTATTGTTATATTCCTAATATCAGGAAGGTATTTACCCATCCTCAGGATACTAGTTTGTAGAAATTCATTATTTCGTCAACTGGGAGAAATTAAAAATCAGCCCTATTATTTTCTGTCTGAGACATTACTTTTATTCTGAAATAATAGTAAAAAAGATATTATATTTAATATTAAATAGTTTTTGAATGTGAAGGATGTGTTGGTTCGGGTCCGTAAAAAAAAAAAAAAAAAAAATTATAAAATTTAAAAAACTATTTATCATCCGTCATTTTTAGTATAATGGAAGCAAAAATGCATGTTTTTGACTATAACATTGAGTTTGTTTATCTTCCGAGATGCCTGAAAAGACCTTGGCCTCGAAAAGTGCTTATAAGATAAACATTGAACGACTGGGTGGCTTATTCACATGATTATTCGTTCCTATGATTGGAATTTTGCCATATTACTTATAGTATTGATCTTACATACACTTGTAAAAATCAATAAATGGTTACAAAAAACATTGATCTTCTTAAATCGATTTTATGAATAATATTTTTTAGAAAATAGTAAAATACTATTTATTATCCAACGTTTCGAACTACGTTGCAGGTCTTCGTCAGGTGTTCTAGGCTAGATTCAAGAAGCAAATACACGAGTTGCTTGAGTTCAATTTGCAATTGCTTCTTGACTCTTGCCTGGATGCCCTGATGAAGACTCGAAACGTTGGTCGAAAAATAAGATAATAAATAGTTCTTCACTATTTTATAAAAATTTTTTACCGCTACTCGAACCATCTCATCCAAAAATATGTCTTACAATCACTTCGAAGATTTAAAAAGTTGGAAATATTTGTCTTAAAACCATAGTTATACAAGATATATATTTTTAAATTTATTTATTGACATATATTAAAAATATAAAATAAAATTATAAAGGTGAGAGTAAAATAAATGCATGCCTATGAAGGGCCCACATTTAGAAAGTAAAGATTATAAAAATCACTTTTTTACTTAAGAGCAATTTTATTAAGATAAATTACAATTCGTTTCAATATAAAGAATATTAATGATGCAATCAGACCCAATTTAAACACTATTTATTAAAAACAACAACAGTTAAGGTATAAAAATCTAAGATAAAATAACTCGATAGTTTATTCATAAAAGATAGTTTCCCTTAATTTTTTTTTTTTTTTTAAATAGATCCAGAACTCAGTTGTCTTTAATATTGCGTAGGCTTGTGATGTTTCAAACCCCGAAGTTATTCATATATCATTTATAAATATTCGTGCTTAATATTAATTAATTGCTTTTATTAAGTTAACGTCACTGTATGCTATTGTGGCTAATCAGCAAATGATATAGTGGGGGTCCTAAATTTTGCCTATCCAAGTTTAATTAGGATAGGGGTCTTTAACGAGTACCTGACATCGCACAGTTTTGGAACCTTCTTTTTACGTCCTCTCTGAAAGACGAAATAGCCAAGGATCTTGTAACTCCAATTGAAAAATCATTTTGAAGTGAGAATAGTTGACTATGTGAGTGAGAGAAGTTAGTTCAGGGGGCAGTCAAAATAACACACAATTAGATATAAACTTAATGAACTGGTGCCAACGTATCGGCCTAAGTCTGATTATTGCTACATTGTTAGGACGCACTCCTTCAATCGCCCTGAAGAAGGCCTATTTAGGCCGAAACGTCGGTACCAGCTTATTAAGTTTATATCTTAATTGTGTGTTCTTTCGTAAAAAAAACATTCGGTCATCTGTCAGGTTTAAGCCCGCGACTTAATTACTTACTAATAAATTATTTATTTAGTAGTATTGCTTTTAAACTTAGTTTCCTTTAACTCATTCATGGTTCACTCGTAGATAAACCCAGGACATCGCCAATGACCTGATGATTTCGTTAGTCTCGTCATCTGGGAGAATACTTTGTTTAAGAAGAGGTTCTGTGACGCGACGATAAGCTAAATTTTCTCAGGTGGGTTGAGCCACATCCCTTTGTTATAGGAAAACTCTGTCTCATGTTTGTTCGTAGATTTCACGTCTTTTTTCAACAGTTTTGTTATGAAACTTAATTTTTTTTTTTTTTTTTAATAAATGTATATGTGCAATCATGTATTCAATTTTCATATAGAGATTTTGGTAAAAAAAGTTACTCCAGTCTAATAAAATAGATTATAGGGTCTAATAAAATTATATGAATTGAATGTGAGAAGTCTCTTTTGGGAATTTAAATTTTATTATAAGGTAACACTATTGCTTTTGTATCCATTAATGGTCACATATTTTAATATTTGCGTAATAATTAATAAAAATAGTAATCGGGTCATTCCATGAGAATTTATCCAGAAATTTTATGATCTCAAGTATTCATGAAATTTGGCATGATGTATCCTTTCATATGAATATTACCTACCTGACACAGTAATAAAAATTATTTTTTCCCAGTGCTTATGATGATACTGTCTACAATATAGAATAATAAAACTAATGGGATTATGTCAAGTTAATTCTCTAAACTAATTTATTTCTATCTAGTTGGTAAATGTAATGTGAAATGTGACGTTCCAGAAAAAAAATATAATGAGCCAAAAACAATGATTTAAGCAAAAAAATTATTTGTTTTTAGGAATCAAGTAATAGCTACCACATATAATAATAAAAATTATGAGATTTCATTAGCTTACTATTTAAAAAAAAAAAAAATTAATGAAAAAAACATTTGACTGTAGTCGTTCATGAAAAAACAAATATGAACCAAAAACAATAAACTTACAAAAAGATAGATTTTTCAGTACTTACGATGGTACTAAGTACCATATATGATAATAAAAATCATCGGATTTCACCAACGGGATAAAAAAATAAATATTTGGTTCAAATGAACAAAATATTTAACTTTCGAAGTTTTTGAAAAACTATAAGCAATAAATTTACAAAATAATGGATTTTTAAATAGTGTACACTATCATAAGTACTGAAAAAAAATCCATTATTTTGTAAATTTATTGCTTATGGTTTTTCAAAAACGTCCAAAGTTAAATGTTTTGTTCATTTGAAACAATTTTTTTATTTTTTTTTTAATTAACCATGCGAGATTCTTATTTATTCTAAAATTCTTATTCTAATAAATTAAAAATAACAATAATTAAAAGTACATATAAGGAAAATAATAACCACATAATTCGATATATTATTATTTTCATTGTTGCTTTGTGTTTGATATAAAGTATATCATGATGACACAATTTTCACTCATTTCCCTTCATCCACTTCTCCTCTTACAATCTCATCATCCTTTGACTGTGATCCTGTTTTATTTGTCCTGTCCACATTATTCCACACCCACATTCTTCTTCTTCACATTTCCTATTAATTTTGTATTCCAAATCTTGTCTTTGAATTCTCCTCTGCATCATTTGCCTGTTGATCCCCACCTGTCAGAAGTCTTCGTATATTTCGTAATTCCGATTTGTTTTGCTGTTTAAACTCTTTATTACATCAAATATTTTCTTTGTAAGTCCTGTTATCCATTCCCTGTATGGTCCCATAAAAAGTTAGTCTGCGTTTTCTGATCATATCCGTTTACTCATTTTATTTATATGCCATATCTGGGCTCAGGTCCAAGTATAATTTGATATATATTTTAGTCGGAAATTATCAATAGTTATTTACTTTTTGTAAATTAATAGAGAAGAATTGATTGAATATGCTGGATCTGAAGATGGGAAGGGTATCAGAGCGGCGCATAATAAAATTATATATATTAAAGGTGAAGATTTTTTCTCATTTATTTTAATTCTGTGAACGATTTAGAGAAACATGAAGCGCCTCCCCTACCCTCCTTCCCCCGAAAAAATGTGGTTCCCGATAGTCATAACAACCGATATTAAAATAATCTTGAATTTTATATTTTATTATTATTTTTTCTTGGAAAAACAAATCGAATGCTGCAGTTCAAATCCATATCCCAACAGATACCAGGGGCTATATTGTGATGACACAGCCATCGACAGTACCCCTCATATTTCCAACGAGTACGGATTTTTTTCAACAACAAAAAAGTCAATTATACCGTTTTTCCTGGGTCCCCGTTTTAGCCAAACATTTTTTTTTTTTTTTTTTTTTTTAAATTTATCAGAGCTATATTACCTGAAGCACGCCTTCCTCTCGAACAAATAGAAGCCTTATTTTTAATCTCAGTAACAGCTCGCCATATCTGTGAATTAGGATTTGGTCAATCACAGGACGGTCCGGTGAGTGGTAAATAAAAATTGTACTGCCCGTGTGTGACTGTTTGACCCCGATAGTGTAAATATATTAAATTTATTGACAAATATATGTAAATCCATTCGTTCTATGACAGTGTAATATTTATTAATTTCGTTATCGCAACAATTCCGAGTAATCTTCAAATTGATGGTTTGGTTCACAGAAGTTAATTTTACGAATATTAATTTAGCATTTGAACCGATAATAATGATCGTAAAAATGATTTTCGAGCTTATATGTGATAATTTTCATCAAGATTATAGTGTTATTCAGATTTCAATCTTCTGCAACGCACAATTCACATTTTAACGAACATAAAACAATTGGTATGAGTTGGTTTGTTTATTTATTTAACGTCACTTTATGCTACGAAGGGGGGGGGGGGGGGTCCTAAATTTTGCCTATCCAAGTTTAATTAGGATAGGGATCTTTAACGAGTACCTAACATCGCACAGGCTCGGAACCACTTTTTTACGTCCCCTTCGAAAGACGGTATAACTAAAGATTTATTACTCCCATTAAAAAATCCTAGGACTACCTGCGGGTTTGAACCCATGACCTATGGCATAGAAGCTGCTATGCTATCTACTATGCTATAGGTGATCCTATTTGGTATGAGATTAATCATAAGTCTATAATATCTGAATATGTAGTAGACCATCAATCGAGAAAAAAAATATATGTTTAGAAATTTTATATATATATATATATATATATATATAATATATATATATACATACATACATGTAAAGTGAATTATTCACTTTTATTATAGCATTGGAAGAACAATGTTATAACCTCAAATAATTTTCATTAAAAATTTTTTTATAGATTAATTGTTTAATGTTATTTGAAGCTAACCCTACATTACATATATAAATATAATCTTACTCATAAATTAAAACACTATTTCATAATTATTTTATTTATAGTTATTTTTATTCTATAAAGTACTTCTTAATTTTTTTTTTTTTTTAAATCAACCTCAGTTAAAAGCTGAAATAACATAGGTATTCACATTATTATATAGTGATTAAATATGTCAAATAATTAATTTATAAATAAAACTGATGATAAATTAATAAATAATTTTTTTTTTTTTTTATGTTTCAGGTGAGATACAGAAGTAACTAGAAATCTTCCAAAAAATGGAAATATCTTGAGGTATTGAAATATTATGTATATTTTTTTTTAACTAACTACCGCAAAATTATTTAATATCATGGTATATAATTTTGGTATTTTTAATATTTTTTTTTTTTTTAATTTAACCTAATACGTCAATTTAAATCATTTTTATTGCCCAATTCATTTGTTAAAAATTTTATCTGCATCACGAAATAGTCAAAGATAATGAAAAAAAATAAGATAATAAAGTTAAATTTTGTATGGTTAATTCGGTAAAATGTATCGGAAGGTAATCCGTAGTAATCACTTTTTGCTTGTTTTATTGTTAAAAAGAATATCCATACTGGAAGTTCATATTGATTGGCAATCGGACATAACTTTACAAAATATTTCAAACTCAAAATATACAATATACAAAAATTGTCAAGGACTTTCAAATGACAGAATAAAAGAGAGTTTTTAGTTGTACAAGGGGCTTCAAAAGGCCTCTTTACAGGGTTGATAATAGGAATCTATAGAATGCTGCAGACCAATACAGGTTATGTACTGTTTTTTTTTTTGTTTTTTTTTTTTTTTTTTTTATCCGGATTTTATATTTTATTCCTCATCTTTTACTACAAATGTTTTCTATGAATTTTTTTTCAGATGTTTTCAGATGAATTATGTGCTATTGTTTATTTTAAAAAGATCTGCTATCATAATCCCTGATAGTAACATTCCTTCCATATCAAAAATATATAAAACACATTTTTTATTACTTCCACTTACCTATATATAAAATATTACGTTTTAGGGTCCCTCGAGTCCAATAAAATTCTGTCTGTGTGTGTGGTAATTCTAGCACGAAAACGAAAAGTCGTATGGAACTGTAATTTCATATTTAAGATAGCTATAGGTCCGAAATGCCACTGACATTTGTCAACGAAATTGGCAAACCATAATAAAGCCACTGTATGATAAACCTTTTACACTTCATAACGATTTTCTCAAAAACAGCTCTGATGATTTTTTTTTTTTTAACTCTCTATAACGATGTACAATTTAATGACCTTTAATATCATAGAGGTTTGATTCTAATTAAAACAGTCTTACAAGGCTGAAATACCGATATTTTAAATTTTCTTTGTCTAAAGTACCTTTAATTTTGTAGATTCGAAAAAATTAACCATATCATCTTATTAGCATTGATAAATAACGGCTAAATATACAAGTTCAACAATTTGAAAACCAGCTTAAGAAGGAAAGAGGAAAAAAAAAAAAAAAAAAAAAAAAAAAAAAAAAAATATATATATATATATATATATATATATATATATAATAATAATAATAAAACAGTAATATATGTATAATATACAGTTGGAAAGCTAAAGATTTTATATAAAATATAGTCTTATACAAAGTTGAATAAGGTAATGGAGTGTGATGAAAAGCGGATAAAATTAACTTATTGTTATAGGTAATGATATACCAGAGTATTTAATGAAACACATTTTGCATAAAAAATCAATGCAATTCTTAAACTTAATTTATGTTTTTTTTTTATTTTAACAATGGTGGTTAATGAAAGCCGTTTGTTGAGCACACCAGATTATTTTTATATTATGAGCAGATTAAGCTCAGTGAGTATTGATGAACTTCTTGAACAGCGTCATGTTCATTTTTTTTTTTTTTTTTATTGTAACTGATTTTTTTTTTAAATGACTATTTAAATTAACGATTAGGTTTTAAAAAATATACATACCTTATACACGAAATTGTAGAAGGTTATGGTGAGTGACAAAAACAGATTTAACTAAGTGATTCTTGCAGATAGTAATACAATTAATTTTTTTTTTATTCAATGTTATTACTTTTTTAATTTCTAAATTTATTTAAAAGTTCTTAAATTTTTTAACAACTGACTTAAGTGAAAGTCGTGTTTTGCGCGCACCAGATTTTTTAATATTATTATTTAACTCGTCCTATTCAGTTTTATTTTCACAAACTTATGAATTCATATTCTTATAATCTATCTACTTTTGAAACTCAAATATGATTCACCTTGATAAACAAGAGAAATTTTTAAATTGAGATAGTCCAGTGATTTTTTTTATCATTAAACTGATATACTATTTAAAAATATTCGAAACCGTACCTTTATCGGAAGCCAAGGACGTGCTGGTGAAAATATAGAAAACAAAATAATTTATTATTACCGCTCTCTACCCCCACTCTAACCAAGTGAGAGGGGGAGATAATGGGTAAGAGTAGGAAGAAACTATTTGAAAAATTGTTAGATGCGGTTAGTGTTTAAATAGGTTGTGGTTCGAATAGTTTAAATTTTAATCATTACTTTGTACACTAGTTTGTAATTTGTTAGTTATACATCAACTTTAATTGGTTTGAGAAACTGGCAATAGTTATCTGACTTCTATACATTAACAGGTAAAGTTTTAATTTTAAATTAAAAATAGTTTACAATAGTTGATCAATTGTCAACTTAAATATCATAAATATATTTAGATTTTTTTTTTTATTAAATTGAATACAATTTGAATTAGGGTTGAAACTGAAACATTAGCGATATGACTTAGTTGTGTAACATGACTATTAATTTTATTTAAAATTTTATTCTTTATGTTTTGAAAAAAATTAGAAAAACTATAGAAAATTTTTCTTTATTTTTTTCGATAAATTGCCGGATTTATTATTGTTGTTCTACAAGTCTGTTTCATGTCATTTTTCTTTTATCATATTTACTTATTGTATCATGAATTATAGTTGTAAATTTCTATAAATAATGTTTAAAAAAAAATTTTATATTTTCCTATTTTTTTTTAAATTTAATTTAATTAAATATGTATTTAAATAACTATTTTTTTATTTAAAATATAAATCACGAATCATAATATGTATTTATGTTTATAAAATAAAAAAGAAACTGTAGTAACAAAAATTTCTATTTGTTCAAAATTAATAAAACTATATTTTCCCCAAAAAATTCTCTCTTTAGGTTTCGTTATCTTACTGTAATTATTCATTTATGATGTAATAGTTAAATCAACAGGCTATTTTTTGCACATTTTCTATAAAAAAATTTAAACTATTATTATTTAAACCTATTGTAATGCATACAAATTTACCATACAAGTTACATAGTACCAATCCACTTCATCCTGTATAAATATTTACAAAAAAAGTAAATGTCGAATTAAACATTTAGAAACTCACCTAAAAAAATTAATTTAAAAAAAATTAAAATAATCCTTTTATAGAAAAACAATTTTTTTTTTAAATTAATAAACTAGATATATTTTTAAATTTTTTAGTGATATATAATTACCTTCCTTAAAGAATTTCTTCCTCTAAAATTTGGTAAATTTAATTTATTTTAAATAATTAACCATCTTTCACTATTAGATCTTATCTTAAATGGTTAAATTATGAGAAATTCGACTTTTTAAGTAAGTGAAAGTTCTGTCAGATTCTAAATGTTCTTCATCTTTTTAATTTAATATTTACGAAATATTTCATCATTAATGAAACAATGAAAGATTAGAAATTAAGGTTTTAGATAAAATATATGTTTTATGAATATATATATATATATATTATATATTCGTAGGTAAATAAAAAATGGTATATACCATGTATAATTATTCAAATATAGTTTAATTATCAGCTCAGATTTTCGTAATTTTTTTACTAAAAGAGCATGTAATATTAACCTATACGGTTCCTAAAAGCAAGTGCAATTTAATATGACTTAATATTTTTACCTATATTTTATTATTCGTTAACAATGATTCCAGCGAATACAATTATATATCAAAATTTAATTTAAAAAAAAAAGTTATATATTCAGTCGTTGAAAGTAATGGAGAGTGACGAAAACCGAATACACGAATTAGATAGATACAGTTCATGATTTCGATTTTTATATTATTTCTTAGAAACTTCATTCCGTGATTGGCGTACCAGATTTTGAAATGTAAGTAAATAGTTTCTATTGCTTCGTTATTTAATAAAAAATAAACTTTACCATGGAATACAGCGTATATTTGAATTTTACTTAAATGTTTCTGGAGATAGTATGATTGTGTATAGGCGGGAACGAACAGAGGAGTTAGAGAGATTCGGAGTAAAAGGAAATTTTTCCCTGTTAAATTGTTGCTTGTTGAATTATTTTATGTAAAACCAAGAAATTTCTTTTTTGTTCTTCTTTAATATTTTTGTAAACTGACTTTGAAATCGTTAGCCAAGGGGGTGTAAGGGAGGTGTGAAAAAACAAAATGATTTTAAATTACACCTCTTCCTACTAAACAGATGAAAAGAGAATAGAATAAGACAGAGTAGAAAACATTGTTAAGGTTGAAGATAGTGACAAAAAATTAATACATTATAGTAATTGTTGTAGATATTAACTTATGTTATTATATCATTTAACCAAAAATATATGTTTCCATGGAAACTTCTGAAATTTATCCCAAGTAGGGAAGTAAACGAAGAATAAATAATTTAAAATAATTCTGCTTATAAATAATGTTTCTGAAGAGTATGATTGCGTAAAGGCGGGAAAGAATTGAAAGAATACAGGTTATATTATTTTTTTTTTATTTATTTATATTTTTAGACTTTTTATTATTTTACTCAAACAAAGAAATTATCTTCTTTTTAATATTTTCAACTCCTTCTACCTTTATCGTTGGCCAGAGGGATGACTGTAAACAAAATGATTTTTAATTACTCCCCCGCCTCCGTACCAAAGGGATGAAAAGGTACTGAGAAAGAAATACGAATAAGCTTGGTTTTTTTAAAAACGTCGCAGGACGCGGGACGAATTGTGAAAAATCGGGACGTCTGGTTGCCTTAGGTTCAAAGGAAATTGTTCTTTGTCGCATCGTTGAAGAAACAAGAAACCCACCTTCATTGGTAGAATATTAGGTGTTTTAGAGGAAAGTTTAAAAAATAACTTTTAATTACTACCCTAGCTATCGCAGAGATAATAAGGAAAGAGAATGGAACAGAGAAAGAAACATTGCTAATGTTAAAGAGAGTGACAAAAACTGAATGAAATCAAGTGATTGTTGTAGATTATAATTTCTGTTGCAATATAATAATTTTAAATTGTATTTCAAGCAGGGAAGTAAACGAAGAGTAAATAATTTAAAATAATTCTACTTTTTGTTTCTCAAGAGTGTGATTGTGTAAAGACGGGAAGAATAGAGAAGTCGAAGACTTGAGAGAAGGAGAGAAAACATGTGAAATGGATCGGAATCAGGAGTGTGGGTGAAAGGAAATTGTTCCATGTCGAATTGCTGCTTCGGGATCCTTTATAGGGACTTTTCATTATTTTACTCAAACAAAGAAATTTTCTTCCTTTTAATATTTTCAGGAAACTCCCTCTACCTTTATCGGTGGAGAGGGGAAGGGAGGGATAAACAACTAATAATTTTTAATTACTACCCTCCCTAAAAAAGAGATGAGATCGAAAATATATGTTTTCATGGTAACTTCTGAAATTTATCTTAATAGGGAAATAAACGAAGAAGAAATAATTCTACTTAATGTTTCTCAAGATTATGATTGTGTAAAGCGGGAAAGAATAGAGGAGTCGAAGGGAGTAGAGAGAAAGCATGTGAAATGGATCGGAGTCTGGAGTGGGGGTAAAAGGAAATTGTTCCCTGTCGAATTGTTGCTTCGGGATCCTTTATAGAGACTTTTCATTATTTTACTCAAACAAAGAAATTTTCTCCTTTTTAATATTTTCAGGAAACTCCCTCTACCTTTATCGGTGGCCAAGGAGGTTGTGGGGGAGGGGGGGGGGACAGACAACATAATAATTTTTAATTACCACCCTCCCTACCGAAGAGAGAGAGAGGGAAGAGAATGGGACAGAGAAAGAAAGAGTGAGAAGGAGAAAGAGAGCGAGTGAGAGAGAGTGATGAGGAGGAGAGGGGGAGTGTCGTGGGGGGAGGGGCTTGGCGGGGGTGGCACGCAGGCCCGGCCCGCCCCCTCAGTCCATAGTCGCCGCCAGTCCCCCCACGACCGCCGCCTCTGCTGCCTGCCTCTCTCTGCCACTGTCTGCTCCTCCCGAATTCTGTCTGTCTGTCACTGTCTGCCTGCCGCTGTCTGTCTCTTTCTATAGCTATGTCTATCCTCGTCAAGCCAGCTACAGGGTCCTACGTCGTCCTACATCTCAGTCAGGTAGCGTCATTTCATCAGGTATCCATGTGTACTGTATTTTTTCTAAAATTGTATATGTTCATATTTTTAAAAAATCCTCTCCTTAAATACCTAAAATCGCTCTTAATCGAAAATAACCTTAACCACTCATAACACGCATCACAAGTTCGTTCTTAAGTAATAAAAAAATAAAATTAAATCGCTATCTAATCTTATCACGAGAATATCTGAACTGAACTCGAGCCTGAAACAATAATTTCCTTTCTCCATATCAACAAATAAAAAAATAAATTAAAAATACAAGAACTTGAATAAAAAGTTATTAACCTCTAAAATCACTGAAGCAAACATGTGACTCTTACACAATATTATACCTTTTTTTTTGTATTGTCTGTCATATGTGACTGATTCTTACTTGACAGTCCAATGCCGGGATCTCTTTGATGTCATAACAAGCGCCCGGCGAAAAAGGTGTTGATAGTGCATTAATCCTTCACCGGTTGTTGACAATTTCAATGTGTTATATTACCATTGTATATTTTGATCCGCATATGTGACAATCTGATTGTTGACAACGACATTCAATTTTTTTAAAAAAATATTTCAGCTGTTTTTTAAACGTAATTTAATTCTCAATTTATTTTGATAAAACTACTCCGCCGGAAGTCTTAAATAGGTCGGGTCCTATTTGTTGTAATTATAAACAAAGAGCAATTTAATATGTTTTTATCCTTCAATAAAATATCTTATCTATATTATTAAAAGATTTTACCGAATTCCGATTCGTATATTAATCGCAATATTTTATTATTATTTATTGACAGTGCAAGATGAGTCCGAAATATAGAAACTTATACCGACGAACACGCATTAAAATAATAAATAAAATAAAAAACAAACTGGGTGCACGTGTGTGTATTTTAGTAAGCGTGAATGCTAAACAAAAACCCATAATAAAACCGGAGATTCTGAGATGAATTGTGAAGGTACTCTAAATTTAAATTCCCTCTTCCCCAAACGAAGGGAGAGTAGGTCAGTTGAATAAGGTGCCGCACCTACTTACCTGAGTCCTCTTCTACCTTAATAATTAAATATAAATATTAATTATTGACATTATATTAAGTATAATAAGTATTTATTTTAAGGATATTATATTTTAAATATTTATTGTTCGATATTATCGTTTAAAGAAATTCTTATTCTTAATAGACTGTTGTAAAATTATTTTTAGATATATAGTACAGTACAAATTAATAAATGTTTTGGTTTTTTTTTTAATATTGACTTTAAAATAACAATGATAATTTTTTTTTTAAATATTTCTGGCCGGTATTAAAGTACAAAATAATTTAAAATTAAACGGCTTTAATTCAAATATATACGGAAAAGAAATTGTTACGAAAATTGTGCGTAAAATTCGAAATTTGGAATCTACTGGGATTGACCGTGGGACACTCATCACATGTGTGCCACATGTACAAGGGCACATCTCTGCCGCTACGATGTGGTCAGCCGGGATCTGGTCTAGAACTTTTATTTGATTATTTATAACTAATTAGTTTTAATTATTTCTGGCTGTTTGATTATAAATAGGTTCCTTAACATTTTTATTAAGAATTATTTGTATTTATAATAATAATAATCTTTTTTTCTACCCATAAACCGTACTATTTTAGTTTTAAATACGCAAGAAATTATAAACAAGCGTTTTACGATGCGAAAATGTAAAATTAATATGAACAAACTTTTATTGTGCAGAACCAGAAAATTATAAATTAAGAAATTATTTAAGGGAAGTACATTTAAATTATTTAATACAATTTTAATGTATTAATTTAAAAAATAAAATAAACACGTTAGAATATTCTTGGAAATTCCGATTTGTCGGTTTTAAAGCCTCATAGAACAACACTTGCCGTGCTGGTGTGTTCAAGTGCTTAAAAGGACATTCAACTAACTACGTAACGATTTCTTATTTATGTGTGTATATAATATATATATATATATATATATATATATATATATATATATATATATATATTACTATTATTATTAAATAATATTCGAATAATTTACAATTCGCGGATATTCACTACTACAATGACAAACACGAACTGCAGACTGTGACATTTTTCAGATTTTTTTTTCAGCACAGACTGATCAATTGATACTCTTATCAAAATTAGACAATAGGATGCTGATGTAACCAGTCGCGTTTATAATAAAATGATACCAACTCATTCTCTTCTAGTGAGGTTTCGCCGGTATCGCTAATTTTTTTTTTTTTATTCCTAATCTGTATTTCTTTTCACATATCCGTTCTGACAATAAATCGGAATTCAATGCATCTTCTAGAAAACATGATTTTTCTGTTAATATTTTGATATTAATATAAATAAATATATTAATAGATTATATCTGGTGGCAAAAATTATTATTGTATTTTATTATAACATATGAACAATGTTTTTTTTTTTAAATATTTAGATTATTCCTTGCAGACAAATCCATCTTTTTAATCATCTGGCTTCTTGAACTTTAAATTGATTTCTATTATCGATTTTTTGTTTTTTTAATAACAAAAGATAATCAACTGTTTGTTTGAAAATTCTATTAGACTTTAATCTGCGGTTGTCTGTTTTATTTTTTTATTTTTTTTGTATTTGATTGAAATCAAAAAGAACTCTGAAAAATGATGCATGGTAAACAAATATATACTATTATTAATAAACAAATAATGATTTTAAAAAAAAACTATTGGGGATTCTTATGATATTAAAATATGTATAAATCATACGTCACTGTAATAATATATAAAAATGATAAGCTGATAATAACATCCAATGTAAAATATTACTACATTCACATAAACATTGTCAACTATAGAGTGTGTATATAAATTATAATTATACATATATAAATATATATATAATATATATATATATTATATATATAATTTAAAAAATATTTATGTATATGCTGTTTTTTTTTTGTTTTTTTATTCAAAATTTATTATATATATTTTTAAAGGTTGAAAAATGATGCAATAATAAAATGTTCTTCCTTACTTATATTTTCCATTTTATTAAAATCAATTTTCACTTATAAATAACTTATAATTGTAATACTATAGGAATAAGCTATGATATAATTTTTCTTGAGACAGCATAATGTTAATTTTGGTGCTGCTGCGAAATTTTATCCTTTCTACAATGAGCACGCTAAATGGCAAACATGGAAGACGTGCTGAATTAAAAAAATTCCTTTTCAAAAATTTTATTAAAAAATTGTTAATTTTATATATACTATATAAAAAATATCTTAATTATTTTGAGCGAGGAGAAAGTATATATCAATTGTTTGTATATATCAATAATCTGCGGTCTGTATCACATGATTCTTTTCTAAACATAGCGGTCTCTTTGATTCCGAATCTGTAACAAGTTTTAATTAAATTATAAAACGAAATATTTATAAGTTTAAGCAACAAAAAAAAAAAAAAAAAAAAAATATATATATATATATATATATATATATATATATATATATTCCCTTAGTCGGACTCTTGAAATAATTAATTTTGAAAATTATTGTATTTGTATACATGTGAAACATCAAGGAAACGATGTAGAAATATTTGAATACACTATTAATTAATTAATCAAGAATTATGGAATAAAAAATGTAAACTTTATTATTCTAAATCTCTTCCGACACGACACAATAAAATTTAAAATTGTAAATTGTTTTTCATTATTTATCTAAATTTTTTTTTTTTTTATTCTAATTTAGATACTTACTGTATGTAAAATTTCATACATTAATTTTAATCGATTTTCCAAAATTAAATTTATTCATTAAATAGTTTTAAAATCGATTAAAAAAAAAAAAAAAAAAATCTATATAATATTTCCTATAGTCTCGCACTTTTATGTATGAATACAATATCCGAAACGTCGGCTCTATTAAATTAAGTTTCTACCCGAAACGTCGGCACTATTAAATTAAGTTTCTACCCGAAACGTCGGCACTATTAAATTAAGTTTCTACCCGAAACGTCGGCACTATTAAATTAAGTTTGTACCCGAAACGTCGGCTCTATTAAATTAAGTTTCTACCCGAAACGTCGGCTCTATTAAATTAAGTTTCTACATAATTGTGTGTTAATTTGACTTCATTCTCAACAAACTTCTCCTTTGCACTTTTATATTGATTTCGCAAATAATTCATTTATTTTGTTTATAATTCATTATTTTAATATATTTTTCACTGGGCAAATAATAGCAAACTACTGTTAAATTGTCTATGCTTATATTAAAACAAATCTCTTGGTCATTAATAAAAAATATGTATATCGAATACTGAAAGTAATTAATCCACAAGTATGTTTTTATTTTGTAAATATGTATTTCTTTTTAATTTATAATAGATGTTATGCATATCCATATAAATAATCATTTAAAATGAAGGATATGATAATCAGGGACACTTGTTTGATAAACTATGTTTCTCATTTTTTTCGACCCATCGAAGCAATTAGTAATGAACTATTAAATTAGATAAAAACAATATATATATATATATATATATATATATATATATATATATATATATATATATATATATATATACACAAATATACAAACTAATAATATTTATAACAAATTATAACTTTATTATAATTAGTCAACAAATGAACAACGCATTAAGTTTTTATAAAATAAAACGTTTTATTTCTGGAATAACTTTAACAACTATAAGAAGAAGCTGATGTCATCCGTCGTTATAGCTGAGACATTAATACGATGATAACACGGAGTCCGATTTTTATTTGAGATGTTAATGTCGGCTTCATGCCTTTATATGATTTAAAGCTTTTTTATCTTGGTCTTGTTATTATTTTTCTCCGAACCGTAGCAAAGACTTTGTTTAAACGAACACAAAGGATTTATTTATATCATTTGCTCGAACCACGTCATTTGTTTATAATCCTTCTTCTTAAATCGTATACCGAAACAGTTTTGAATTAAAATATTAATAACAAAAAAACAAGAAGTTTTCTAATTAAGGACAACAAATATCATTTAAATGTGTAATTAAAAGCAATAAAAAACTAGCACCATAGCACAAATATTTAATAATAGTTTTGTTTAGTCTTGTGTCGACAATTGAACGGGGACATCGCGTCTGCTCAACATCAAAGCTACAAGCGGCGAGTTAAAGAGAACGAACGTAGAGCTAAAGCAACCATAAACTAATCAATGACAATAAAAAAATTCATTAATGATCATAGCCATAACATCTTTATTCTTAACAATAATAAATACGTCATAATCTACTTAATAAAAATATAATTTATTTTCAAAGTTCTGTGACATTATTTAATTTTATTTTAAGTTATTTAAAAAGTCAACACAAGACTTTCACTTACCTCTGTTGCTAAAATCAATATTAGAAGTTTTAAATACATTTAGAGATTAAAATAAATTGTTAAAGAAATAATTAAACTAAGTTGGAATAGAAACAAGTGTTTTATTAAATAATCAATTATATTATTATCTACGAATTTCACTTTTTTTTTTATCGGCTTTTCATTACCCTACGTTAACTTTTAGAATTTTGTGTATATGACAGTATTTTTTCTCGAATCTTAAGCTTTCCAACGGTATATTATACGTCTATGTTTCGGTTTTAATATTCAAACAAACAAAAATCGCATCAAAAAATATGTTTGCACTTTTCTCCTTTATTTGTTTATCAAATTCGCTGAACTTGCATATTTAGCAGTTATTTATCAATGTTAATAAGATGATGTGCCTGATTTTTTTTTTAAATCTACAAAATTAAAGATACTTTAGAGGAAGAAAATTTAAAATATCGTCATTTAAGTCCTGTCGCACCATTTCAATCAGAAAGAAACCTACATGATATCAAAGCCCCTTAAATTCTACATCGATATAGCGAGTTTAATCAAAATAATTTGAGCCGTTTATGAGAAAATCGTAAAAAGGTGCAAAATGCGTGGTAGGAAGTGGCTCTTCTAGTCAGCTGATTTTAATGAAAAAGTTCATGTAACATTTCAGGCGTATAGTAATGTTAAATATGTAGTTCCAGTTTTATAGGACTTTTTATGTTACAAATTAAAACTCTTAAGCCTGACGATTTTATAAAAATCCAACCAAAGTATTTTCTATCCACAGGGCAAAAAAAAAGCAAAATGTACTCTTGTATAAAAACATGAAATTAAATTTTTTTTTTTTTATTTCCATATCGATTAGCGAAATGTATAATTCTTAAGTAGCTTCATAAAGATACTCGGAATACAAATAAAATTATCAAACAATTGTGTTGGTTGCTTTTGTTCATTTACTAATAATAAATATCCAATGCAAACCCAGAGGTTCTTTCCCGACACACACGCTTCCCATTTAATTATTAAGACGTTATTTCTCCAATATGCAATCTAAGAGATTTTTTTGTTAATTTTTAAATTTATTGGAACTAATGACAAAAAGAATTGAGACAAATGGGACTTAAGTTGTCCTATCTCCCCATAATAATAATTTACAAGTTATTTTATTAATTATTATAATATTAAAATAAACAAACGTTCTACGTCAAGTGCATCAAATCTCATCTGGTTCTTCAATATAATTTTTTTGTCTCTCTAATAACATCAGGTCGCTGATTATACATATATATATATATATATATATATATATATATATATATATATATATATATATATATATATATATATATATATATATATATATATATGAGGTTTTCAGAAGTTAACAATAACATTATGAATCGATCAATGGTGGTACTAGGTTACGGGTGTGATGTTTCCATGAACATGTGTTCCAGACCTCCTTATGTATCGCTTCCTAAACCTCATGAGACAATTGTCCAATTAGTACGGCAATCGATGCTATTGTATAGGAGGTGTGCAAAGCAACCCTTGTTCACGCTATTTGCTTTCACCATATTAAGAATTTTTTAAATTTTAATTTTAAGAAAAAATCTAAGTATACCCGTAAATTTATTGCTTGGCTAGTAAATTTTATAATAATAATAAATTTATTTCGACATTAACAGAACAATTAGCCTCTCCCTTGTGAGGTACAAATCGGGTATTAAATTTTAACAAATTTTTTTTTTCTTGATTAATGCTCCTATTTACAATATTAAAATTTTAGAACTTAAATATACAAACAATAACACATTTCCTGCCTGGTTTAAACTAAAACTTATATCCATGTATACAATGATAGACGTTTTGTCACATTTGCCTATTTATGGACACTGGAGCCCAACAATTCCCCACTACTTGCACTATTTCGTCCCTCCATCCCGTCAGTGGTCTTCCTCGCCATCTCTTTCGTTCCCTTGGAATCCACTCGGTAACAATTTTAGACCATCTTCTGGGATCAGCCTAGCCAAATGACCTGCCCACCACCATTTCAATATATGTGACTCCTTTGTAAACTTTTGAGGATAACTATTTTTGTTGCTGATGCGAGCCTTCCTTTTAATATTTAATATAATTCTAGAAAACTGAAGATGTGTTCTTGACAGTTTTCCGTATTCTTTACTAGTCTTAGACCAGGTCTGCGATCCATATAAAATTACTGGGAACACACAAGTTTCTAGGACTCTAGTCTTCAATGCTGGAACTTTTGAACCGACTTTTGAAGAATTTTTTTAAACTCTAATATTTTTTTCATCCCATATTTATTCTTTCTTGCTTTTTAATGAGGGGGATTGTTTTAAGTAGATGCACTGATCAACAAAACCGATGACCTGATTATTAATTTTTACTTCTCTTTGCTCTGAATTTGTCATGATCTCTGTTTTTTCTGTGTTGGTGAGAAATCCCACGGTTAGTAAATATTTTAAGGACTTAAAACAAACTGACATTGATACATATGAATACGCTGATTTCTCTACTAAATCTGCGGTGAATCTTAACTCGGTATGATCTTTAAGCTGCAAGCTCAATCCCATGATTTTCCGCTTGTACGGAACAACATACAATTTTATGTACATCTAGAGCTAAAACGGAAAAAAGACTCGGTATTTTAAAAATTTTCATTTTCAGTGTTTTTATTCTTTATTCTGCTGTGGCAAATCGGACGATGTTACAGTGGGAGTCCTAAATCAGGTTTGAGTAGGATATAGATCATTAACGAGTAATTCGCATCGCGCTGGCTCGGCACCACCTTTTTACGTATCCTCCGAAGGACGGCCGAACTCAGGATTTTTACTTCCATTAAAATCCTAGGGCCACCTGCCAGGTTTGAACCCGCGACCTTATGCATAGAAGGCTGTTATGCTAGCCACTTCACTACAGGTGACCCTAACACTGCCAATTGTCAATTCCTAGTATTGATAGATTTAATATTAAAATTAAGTACTGGCACAAAGCAATGTTGCTATAATAATATTAATCATGACATAAAAATAAAAGTCTTGAAAATTGGGACAAGACCCCGAAACCTAGACATCGAATATTTATGAGAGTGCTTAAATCAAATAAAATATATTTGAGGTGAAAAGGTGCTCCATTATTTAAAAAAAAAACACTGGAAACCTGTTTTACTCTAAAAAAAAAAAATCTAAGGTAACCTGCCGGGTTTGAACGTGCGATCTTGTGGTCTTTTCCAGTGTGTTAACCTAGTTACCACTGATGATACTTCGATTCGTATCCTTTTTCAAAAAGATTCCAGTAAAAAATAGTGTTGTTTTTTTCATTGTACCCTAGTTACCAGATATGTCTATTGTTCATAATCCTTTCAATAAGAATAGAATATTTTAAAAACCTGTACCTCTGCAACACATGAGCCCCCTTGAGTTCAGTACTTGCAGATATTCGTACTGTTTCTCGTCCAACGGCCGTCCAAGGAGGTTTTTGGTACTAACTTATAGATGCTGAGTGTGCCCCAGGAGGATCTCTATATTACATTGACACTCCACGGCTGAAATAACAGAATAAATAATTTTGCTGTAGATTGGAGTCTTATATACTAGTTTACGTCGCAGCCTAATATGACGTTAAAAAAAAATTAGAACAGTCCTTAACATAATCGTGCAGATCCTTTAAATATGTTGGAATTGCCTTTTTCGTGCGTTATTGGCGATTCCGAGTCTTTTAACTTTTATTGTTAACATTATGGCGTGAATAATGTTAGATAATGCATCTATTCTGCTCAAAAGTGAATATGCATATTTATAATTAATTCTTAATATGTTATTTTTGATAAACTTAGTCAAAATATTCATTATTAGTCGGGTAAAACAAACACAAACTGATTAATAGTTCATAATAACAATAATATACAAATGTTTGCCTAGGATTAAATACCATGTAAATATATATATATATATATATATTCATTTTTGCGCAGTATATTTTATTACAGCGAACATAGTTTATAGATTTAAAAACAAAACAAAAAAACTATAGCAGTTCGATCGCCTTTTCTTTACGAAGTAATGATACACATATATGCATAAATAAGATAATAGGGGTACTCACTACGTTTGCTATAGCATGCTATTTGTGTTATTTTGCTAAACCCGCCGAGTTTCTACAGTTATTTCCTGTATAAACTCGATGGGTTTAGCACAATAGCACAAAAAATATGCTATAGCAAACGTAGTGAGTACCCCTAATATAACAATCAAAATCCAGCTATAATACAAATTAAATCTTATACCCTTACAAAACGAATATATTTTTAAATTTTTCAATGTGAGAGCTTTTAATCAAATTTATCAGTCACACTTCGGAGGTATGAAATAAAATTCAACTATTTATTCCTCACAATTCAGTAATTTTTTTTAATAACTGCTTACCTTTAACACTAAATATTTACCAAAACTTTATATGAGGTGATAAATCGTAGGATTTGATAGTCTCAGGAATATTTTAAAATATATAATATGGAATAAATTTATAATGTGACAGTATGACGTCTACCAATGCCCTCTATTTAAGGGAAAAACAATTGTTGGCTGAGTCGAAACCAAACGTGGGTGTTGTAATTCCAGGCGTACTACGTTTTTCCAAAACCGGAGGGTTGTGACTGCAAAGATGCTAATGACTCCCATCGGAAGGTGTTGAGAATCCCCTTTATCGACTTGGATTTGATTTCATGGACCAGCTAGCGCATGCACTCAAGAACGGTAGGTCACTCATTCCGAAATTCAATTTGTGCTGCGGCTTTTGAGCCGGGAGACGGCGTTGCCCAATTAAGAGGACCCATTGTGGTGGAGTGCTCTCCGGCATATCGATTCCCATTCCACAATGAGCCCCGTTATGTTAGCACAACACCGCGTGGTAATTGTCATATGTAGTGTCTTAGCCGAGTTAATGGGATTATTTCTTGCCGGAGATTGCCACGAGTTCTGATAGGTCGCTAGAGACGTAGGAAGGAAACTATTAAGAAGATGTAGCATTCGGAGTTGAGTTCTAGCAGGCAGGAGCATGCCTAGCTTATAGAAATTAAGGCAGATTTTATTACCTAAATTTTTTTTTTTTTTTTCAACAACAACAATTTTTATTGAGTAAAATTACAATCTGTCCCAATTTGGACATCAACAGTAGTGCTGAAAGATATCATACATACTACATTCATACAATATTTACAAGGCATAAAATTACAATAAAATATATACACAATAATGAATCAATACAATAAAGTCAAGAATTCACTTATACCTATATACACATACACACACTCATACATACATCACATTGAGTGGAGAATCTAGCCAGTGCTAGAACTCCAATATATTTACAAAAGGTCGCGGGGCCACTGCCGTTTCAACCTTCTAGGTTGGTTGTATGGATGAGTGGAGCTGGATAGGGATTGAGCTAGAGGATTAGGATGATGAATGAGATTCTGGTAAAATTTGGATGGAATTAGGTCTGAAATAAAAGGAACATTAAGGTCGTGGTGCAAGGTATAGTTGGAAACATAATAAGGAGCATTTACTATTGTACGGAGGACTTTGGATTGAAAGGATTGAATGCGTTTGATGTTAGACCTAAAATTTTTTTTAGGAACATTATAATACGTATTCCAAAGAAACAAGATAAAAAGGAACAGGGTACTTTTTCTAGAGCAACAAATTTTACCTGAAATTTTATTTTAGCATTAAGTAAAAAATATTGTTTTCTGATTTTTAGATTGTTTCAACCCTGTTTACAGTATAAAAAATGTAGTGCGCGCAGCATAGGACTTTTATTTACCTCGGTTTGTTAAAATAAATTTGAAAAAAAAATTAAAGCTTTTTTTAAATTCAGTTTCGTTTGAAACATATGTTTTAGATTAAAAATATAACATTAAATTGTTATGTACAACAATCACCTAAGTTTATGCCCTATTCGTCACATCGGAATATAAATTTTAATCGGCATTTAAGCCCCGTCAGTCTATTTCAATCGCATTAAAGCCTACATGATATTAAAGCTCATCAAATTTTATAAATATGAAATTTCAGTTTTGTACGACTTTTCGTTTTCGTGCTAGGTTTACCAAACAGATATTCATAACTTTTTGCGAGACCTTGTTATTTAGACTCAGGTATATTTCCGGTAAAACCTGGAATTCGAAAATTTTTAATATCCCAAAGCATTCCTTTATTATATATTTCATATATAGTCGGTAAGTGATAGTAAAAAAATAGTGTTAATGTTTTGGTTCTCTTTAAATTCTCTTCTTCCGATGCAGGAGTGGTCCGTTATAACATAAGTCTAACTCTCTATATTTGGGTAGGTGAGGTGGGTTACCGAACTTCCAGGGAAATTTCGAATCATTAATATATAAATTAAACAAAACAATTTAATATTTAAAAAAATATTTTTTATAGTATTAATTATTTAAGGAAGTAGTCGAAAACAATATATAATATTACAAATTCATGATGGTAAGCCCTTTAAGTTAAATAAATAAATTGTATCAATTGTTGTACATCAATATTAATAATTTTTGCAGAGACTTGAAAATGGCCCTTGATGCCGAAAAGTAGTGATGTTTCAAATGAAATAAAGTCAATTATTTTAGACTAGCTTTATATGAAAGAAATATATATCTTACAATAAATATTGCATTAATACGTAGAAGTAAATTTGGTTAAATACGTCAAAATATAAAGCACTGAAAAATTCATCAAAATGTGATATGATAGTCCCATAATAGTTCAGGATGCATATACGTTACATCTATATAATTGTATAGAAATAACTTAGTATTACTTGGTCACATTTAAGAGATATCATACTTAAACCACTTTCACGATAGGTTTATAATAGAGTAATACATTATATTTAAATAGTTATATATAACATGTTAGTTGTTGCTAAAAAAAAAAAAACTCTTCCAGTATTTGTCCATTATTCGCATGGTTACTTCTCAAGAATGCGTGAAGACTAGGATTTTCACATAGCGTTCAAAAGGCATTTTTGCACTTAAAAAATGTAATTATGGTGAAACATTTTTAGATTTAGATTTTCTGCCTTTTAAGTATATGTTAAGATAGCATATACTACGAATCAAAGTATCGTTTTGATGAATATAATATAATATATAATTATATGTAAATATGTAATTCTAAGGATGTGATTTAATAAGTCATCTCAAGCTTTTTCAGAATTTCGTTAATTTATTTTTCCTTTTTTGACTGTATGAATAACATTCCGGTGTTTTATTTTTTCCTGTTTTTCAATGGAACCTTCTTGAATAAAAAATATAAAACCTCAAAATATTTGTTCATAGACACCTCTGTTTATACGGAATACGATTTTTTTTATGGAGTTGTCTTTAAAAACAAATCAGGATTATGTATATATTAATGATAATCATTGGCTGCTTTGTATCGAAAAAAAATGTTAACGTTAAAACTACAAAGTTTTCCTACTATTTTTTTTTTTAAGAAATTAAATAAAATTGAGACGGAATATTGTTTTTTAAAACTCTTTTTGACATCTTATGTATCTAAGAAAACTCACAAATTGGCCCCTTAATTATTTAATTTTAATTGTTGTCAATACTCAACCTATTTTTCGGCTCAGCGACCTATTATAACCTTTCACTTAACCATGATATACCACACGTCATATGTTTCTTCCTAATTACAATGGATATAAATATACTCCTATAAATCAGTTTAACGTGAAACTGACATATGAACCTTTTTTTTTTTCTTTTTTTATAACTACAGGTCTTATTCGAATGATAAGTAAATTTACACATTTTTTAAGATTGATTTATTGTTTTTAAAAATATAATTTATTCCAAATTAGCGGGTGTTTTTTATTTAATGGTAAATGATATTCTTTACCAGTATTTTAACATATTTCTTATTTTATAGAATTACCTAGAAATATATATATTATTGGCTAAAAAAATGTTTAGGCAGTGGTGCCAAATAAAATTATATTGGGGCTCGCCATCAATTTTTTAAACGTAGGCACAATAAAGAAGTTTACTTATTTAAAGTATTTTGATGACCCCAATCAAGTTCTTATGTTATTTCTTATTAAAACCTGTACTTTTACAACCCATGAAGGGTCTTGGGCTCAGAACATATAGAGATTCGTACTGTTTCTAAGCAACGGCCCTGCAATAAGGTGATTAGGCTGAGATCACACTCAGCAGACAAGGTTTTCCCCCATTTTTGGGTGCCCACTTTATAGAGGCTGGGTCTGCCTTAGGATTGTCTCCATACCCTAGTGTCGCCTCCTCGGCTGATATAACAGAAAATAATATTCTGCCACAGCCAGAATTCGAACCGAGGACCCGTAGAACAGTAAACTAGTGCTCTATCCAGTAGACCACGTCGTTCCCAATTATTATTCAACTTTCTTATTATTTATGTGAAAAATAATCATTTCCCTCTTCTTTTCCTCGTAAATCTTGTAGGTTTAGCTTTTTGTCCACTACTTCATTTTCGAATAGCTACTCAGTTATAATAATAATAATAATAATTTATTTATTTATTCTGGGACAAGTCTCTTTAGAATAATATAAAATGCAATAGTTTGAGATTTACAGTCTTAGAGTAAGAATAACAAAAATAAAAAGAAATATAAGTGAATAAAAATAAGACAAAGGACTAAAAAAATAAAAATATTATAAATTAATATATAGCTAGTAAAAAAAAAAAAAAATAATAAAAAAATAAATATATATATGTATATATATGTATATATATATATATATATATATATATATTATATATATATATATAATATATATATATATATATAATATATATATATATCAGTAAATGATAATTAAAGAAAAAAATAATAATATTTATCATGTTCGCATACATAACCTCGACTAATAAACAAAATATAATTCTTATTTAACTAAAAAATATAATAAAATAGAAAATTGCGAAACACTTCTGTAAATTTTACTTGTTTTCATGGAAATTTGATCATCCTGGAAATTGAATTGACAAAAAGTAATTGAATGGACGTTGTTTTAAAGTCGGAAGGGTATTAGAATTTCGGTTATCTGAAGGAATAGAGTTTCATATGGAAGAGGATCGGATTATGAAAGATCTCTCGAAAGCTGCGGGTTGATAAAGCCTAATATACAAATCAGAAGGCCGCGTACGAGTGTTGCGGGAATGGATTGAGGATTTGAATAATAAGAGATCAGAGATGTATGATGGGTGGCGGGATCGGATAACTTGATTGAGAAAGTAAGCCAGGAAGTACTTGCGACGGTAGAAACAAAAAAGCCGCTTTAATTCTTCTTAAAATGGAGTGACAGAATGAAGCGATTAAATAACCGTTTTAGTTTTTCTTCAAGATCTTTACAGACACCCCATACACTGTACAGCAATTGTCAAAGTTATACGTATGAATCTATGTTAAATTTGTACAGAACCCTATAAAATTGCGTACGAACTAATAAGTTTTTTGTGTTTTTTTTTTCAAATTTTATACAACTGTTTATCTTAATTTTATGAAACAATCTCTTGGTTGCTTTGTGTTATGTTTTAATTCAAAATGTATTTCGCGGCTTAAATTCTCATTGGATCCTCTGCAGACCAGATTCAACCAAGTTGAAGTCCGTAGGAGATGGATCTCAGTTTCCCTTAACAATTTGGCACAAACTTATAATTCATGCACCAGCTTGAACGCGACTCATTTACATGTTATGTTTCTGAAATCTCCATCGTTTTGCATTTCAAAGATTCTGGACATTTCGGACATAATTTTGTATATTTCTTGTAAGTTTATCAAAACAAAGGGCTGTTGAATATTTATCTAGATTGTGATTATTTATTTTTTTTTTTTAAGTCGCATGGTCTGTATCTAAATCTCTCTTTCTTTCGGCGCATAATTCTGTACATATATTATATAAATTATTATTATCGGGAAAATTAATTTATATTGTCCTCTGTATATTGGAATAATCTAAAAATTATAACTTATAAATTGAAAAAGAAAATATTACAAGGATTTAAGTATGTGGGATCACCGATCTGATAAAAGGAGGTAAAAAGAGCTTGATTAAATTGCATATAATTAATTTTAATTGTTTTACAGTGTTAGGAATATTTATTGATTGTTTTGCTGTAAGATGCAACAATTACTTTTATTGCGTAATAAATGGGCTGTTAAACTTGTCTCTATTTGAGGTGATATTCGTCTTATGTAGTTTCATTCTATTTTCTTAACTGCAGAAATTTTCCAGTGTTTTTAAAAAATAATCGAGCTCTTTTTAACCTCGAAATATTTTTTTATTTTATTAAACCTCATTCATAAATATTTGGGGTCTTTTCCCCATTTTTATGATTTGAATTATTCTGTCATGATTAATATTATTATAGCAACTTTGATACGTGTTTATACTCAATCTTAATATTAAATCTATCAATACCAGGTACTGACATAGTAGTGTTGGGGTCACCTGTGGTGAATTAGCTATCGTAACAGCCTTCTATGCCCAAAGGCGGTTTCAAGCTAGGCAGGTGACCCTCTGGTTTTTGGAAAGTAAACATCGTCAGTTACGCCGTCCTTCGGAGGGGACATAAATGGTGATCCCGAGCCTTTACGATGCGAAGTACTCGTTAAAGATTCTAATTACACATAAACAGGAAAATTTAGTACTCCTCAATATAACATCGTCCGATTAGCCAAAGCAGCATGAGTTTGCGTTAAATAAATAAACAATCATAGCAATGTTTCTAAAGTAACATTTATCATAACAAAAAAATGAAATAATTAAAAATGAGGAAAAGACCCCGAAACGTAGACATCAAATATTATTTATCAAATAACTAAAAAGGTCCTCAATTAATTAAAAAAATAATCTAGTAATATTGACAAAAAATATGTGCTGATTTTAACACCTTCATTTGTTATATTTTTGGAGCATTTAACTATTTTTTATCTGTTAATTTTCTTAATTATTTGATTGTTTTATTACTATTATTATTCAAAGCTATTCAATATAATGCAAATAATTATTTATACTGTGAGGATTTCATCTATTTTTTTAAAACTTATTTCAAAGTTTCAAGTAGGAAGAAAAAAGTATACATTATAATAAAAGATGGAGAGAAAATTATAATGGATTTCAGACAAAACCTAAAAAAAGAAAAAGAATATATACACAAACAAATAATTTGAATGATTCAGACCCGGAGTGGGGTAAGGGCAAAAGCATTACTTTTTCTTTATTTCGTTTTAAGAATGAATTTTAATTACGGAGTTTGTAAGAGGCTATTGTGGATTTGAAGTGGTGGTGTGCGGGAATAATAATTAAAAAAAAAATTAAAAAAGAAAAAAAAAAGCTGGCAATAATAGGAATTGAAATGGTTGCAGCTCGGTCGTTAGTTGCCGGCGCGTGCTGGGTAATTAGTCAGAGCGCTTTGTCGCGAGGGGCCCTTGAGCCTTGTCTATCGCTCCGATTGTCCCGCCACAGATCTGGCCCATATTGTTCCATCTCTTAGGGGATTTCAGGGGGGTCTAGGGGGGCGTAATTAATTTCTATTCGAAAAGATCACTCCTTTGGTCACATTTTGACTCCGTCAAAGGATCCTTGAGGAGGGTTGAAACAGTATACACAGCGGTTGATTAGGTCGTGCGTGGAGTCTATTCCCTACTTCACAACATCAAAAGAAGGTGTAATTAAAAATACAAATATCTCAATGCTCCAAGATATATATATATATATATATATATATATATATATATATATATATATATATATATATATATATATATATATATATATATATATATATATATATATTTTGTGGTGTTTATTTCTATGTTTCGGCCGCTACTTTTCTAAGGCAGCGACTTCGAAACTGTATTAACTAATATAAGAATTTTCAAATACAGTTAGAGATAAAAATACGTGAAACTGTAATGTATTGAGGATACTGAGGGGAGCAAATCAAATTGAATTTATATAGAAACATGTGTTTTATTAAAAAATCTATTTTATTATAATCTAAAATAATCAGTTAGTTTTATCTTCTTCTCATCACTCTCTATTAACTTCTAAAAGCTTGATATTTTTTCTAAAATCTTTAGCTTTCCAACGGTATATCATACATGTATATTACTGCTCTTATGTTCAAAAACGAAAAATTGCATTAAAAAAATATTTTTTCTGTTTTCTCCTTTAGTTGGGCATCGAATTTATTCAATTTATATATTTACCTGTTTTTTTATCAGCGTTAACAAGACAATATAGTTATTATTATTGAATCTACGAAATTAAAGGTACTTTAGGGGAAGAAAATTTGAAATATCGGCATTTAAGCCCTGTCAGAACATTTTTATCCAAATAAAACCTACATGAAATTAAAGCCCATTAAATTTTACATCGATATAGCGAGTTTAATCAAAATCGTCGGAACTGTTTTTGAGAAAATCGATTTTTCACACACACACACCTTTTTGCGGGACTTGGTTATTTGGACTCAGGGGACGCTAAAACGTGTATTTCCGTTGAAAACTGGAATTCGAAAATTTTTACGATCGCAATACTTTCCTTTACTATATATAGTAAGTGAAAGTAATACTTGTTTGTTCATTATCGAGAATACTGAGGTTTGTTCAGATTTACTACATAATATAACATGAAAAAGGTACCTTCGGACATAACTGCATAATTATTCCCTGGCTTGATCCCCGACTTCCTCCGTCCGTGGCTGGACTTCCTCTTCCTATCTTGTCTGGGTTAAGACTCCCCAGTTAGAGGGCTATCCTCATCTAGCAGTAGAGGGGTGTATTTTTTGCATAGCCCTTATTAGAAATCTTCCTGCTAGTAGCCCGGAAACTGTTCTAGTTTAAATGATTCAAAATTATTTCTTTATTCTCTCAGTATCCTCGATAATATTAGTATATATATACTCGGTGTCTCATAAATTTCTCGTCATATTGTGAGAGCAGATACTAGACCTTAAGTAGAACAAACAAGTTCATATGGCCCTTAGTGCGATTCTTAGCGATAAGAGAGGAAAACAAATTTTGTGACTTTTGCTGTTATGCATGGAATAAGAAAAACTCAGATATATCTGCTTGATGTGCAAGCACAGAAAAACAGACGGTGCCAAATGAAAAAAGAGGAAATATCTAAGAAGGTTAAGAAGCCAACCCCTTAAAATTAGAAAGTAGCGCACGTCTTGCAGAAAATTAAATTTAAATATTTCTAAGAATATTCGGACATTTCATAATGCGGACATAACAAGATTTGTATGGTATAATATTTAACGTCTAGGTAATAGTAGAAGATCCGAAGTTGAATCGATCTGCACCGAGCTGATAATAGAATGAAACATATCTTATAACAAATTTAGTATATTAGGAAATATGTTAAGAATGGGTTGCCAAAAAAAATCCTGGACAGACTATTTTTAAAAAAATGATTTTTGATTGAATATTGCAACATCATTATAATAGAAAAACATTATTCTAATGTAAGCGTTGTTTTATTGCAAACACATTGATATAGGGTTGCCTACAAAAAACTTGGTCCTAATTTGGGTTGCCGAATTTTAAAGATTAAATTTTAACGCGAGTGGAAATGCGTGCCAGAGGAATCCGAGTTGAGAATAGTGTGTAATAATAATGGACCCAACATTGGATCCTCACGTAATCGGACATTGAATATAAGTAAGTTTGATATCAATATAAATTGAATATAAGAGGCAGACACGAGAATTGTTTTTTACGCTCATAAAGTAACACCAGGCTCCAGAATTCCAATAAAAGCTTCTGATACTGATGTTGTAATTTTACTTGGAAGTATGCACAAACTACCAGAAACTACATTGACAGTAAATTTTTGTTTTCCCAATAATCAGTCAAAAAGTGTATCAAAGCATATTTGATACGATAATTTTTATGGCTTTGCCCAAAATCAATACTTACTTATATTCAATGTCCGATTACGTGCGGCTACAATGTTGGGTCCTTTATTATTACACGCTATACTCAAATCGGATCTCTCTATCACGCATTTCCACTCGCGTTAAAATTAATCTTTGAAATTCGGCAACCCAAATTAGGACTAATTTTTTTGCAAGCAACCCTATATCAGTGTATTTGCAATAAAACAACGCTTACATTGGTATAATATTTTTTCTATTATCATGATGTTGCAATTTAATATTTATTATTTAATTAAAAATCTTTTTTTTTAATAATTAAAAATAGTCTGTCCAGGATTTTTTTATTCAACCCATTCTTAACATATTTCCTAATATACTAAATTTGTGATAAAATATGTTTCATTCTATTATCAGCTCGGTGCAGATCGTTTCAAGTTCCGATCTTAGACTACAATTTAAGATTATTTTATAGTGACTTCCCGCGGACCCCTTGGATGCTGTCCACTAGTTGGGAACTACTGTTTTGGAGTATTAGTTCATACAACCAGAGATAACTGAACTGCTAACAACGAACGATTAGCGATTTCAGGGACCGTCGCCTAAGACCCTGGTAATTGCGACCCCACTGAGAGCCAACCACTCGACAACTGTAATTTATTGGCTTACCCTTGTCTAACCAACTCCTTCAACTTCTCCTTCTTCTTCCTCCTTTTAAATTACGAACTTAGGATGGTGAGGGGAGGGGGGTAGAGGAGTGGAGGGGGAGCCTGAAAAAATAGCACAGTTTTCAGAAAGTCCAATTAGCCGCCAAAGAAAATTCTTATTTTTTTCTTTTCCCTTGGCCTTCCTGAGAGGAGTAGCGAAGATGCTTTAGTATCAATCACTTAGTAGAAGTGTTCCCTTAATGAAACTAACCGGGAGGGCGGTTTTCTAAAACATCTTCCTTTTTGAGATGAAATTATATTTTGAGGAGTTTCTCTGTCCCACAAAGATGGTTCCTTTTTTTTTTTTTTTTTTTTTTTTTTTTTAAATTGTATTTATGACAAGATTCCCAAAGAAATTAAATAAATATTTAATTTGTTTACGAATTACTGATCAACCTTAAATCATTTCCCTCTGAAGATTTATTCTCATTGGAATCCACGTCTAGAAGTTACTTCTAAAATTTTTTTTTATATGTATTTATTGAGATTTCTTTCATAATGAACAGTAGTAATAGTGATGTGATACACATTCATGCAATATATAGAAAAAATAATGATAAAGTCAAATTACATAAAATCGGTAATAATATACAAAACAATAACAATTAATAAAACAGAAAAGAAACAACAAACAAATCAAAACAACAACCTGTAGTAGAGATAAATACAAAGTTGGGAAATAAATAAACAACATACAAACAAACTTATCCATATACAATCTGCTAAGGGGACCCCAGACTGGGCCTCTCCAGCCAAATCTAAGAGATCCCAGCGCCTCTCTCTCAGCCGAGTCACTGGTGTAAGCCTTTTAAAAATTACCTACAAAAAAAAGACCTGTACCTCTACAGCCCATGAAGGTTTGTGGGCTCACTAGGAGATGATCCCTAACGTTTTTAACCGATCTTGATGAGTTTTATTTGAGGTAAAACTAGACATTAAACCATCTCACTTTGCAAAATATTAAGGGCCAACGCTCCCCAAAAGTCGAGTGAAAGAATCGAAAAGTTTGCCCGCGAAAAACACATTCTCTTTAATATATCTGGTTCTAGTGAAGGTATAAGAGTAAAATTTGTGTCAAAATCACTTTATCATAAGGTGGAATAATAAAAAATAAAGGTCATTAAAATATATACAAAACAATAATTATTCTTGCTCAAAAAAAAAAAAAAAACATTCTTGCCATTTTATCCATTAGTTGGTCATCGAATTCGTTCAACTTGCATACAAAGCTGTTATTTGTTCATTCTGATAAGATGATAAGGTTAATATTTTAGCAAGTATAAAATTAAATGTACTTCAGAGGAAGAAAATAGATAAATAAGCCATTTAAGCCCTATCGGACTATTTAAATCAGAATGAAAGTTATATCATATTAAGGCCCATTAAATTTTACATTGGTATAGTGAGTTTAATCAAAACCGTTAGAGCCTCTTTTGAGTAAATCGTAAAAAAGGGCAAATGCATGGTTTAAAGTACCTCTTCCGGTCAGCTGATTTTGATGAAAAAGTTGCTGTACCATCTCAAGCGTCTTCGTCTTAAAGATGAAATTTTAGTTTCGTGCACCTTTCGTTTTCGTCCTAAACTTTCCACTCTCACAAAGACCTTTTTTGCGCGATTTGGTTATTTGGACTCAGAGGACCTTATTAGATGGATCGATCTTTGAGTATGCCGCATAAAAAATATGTTAAGAAATTCCTTAATGGATTTTAAATAGTTAATAAATAATGGAAAGATAATACGTTTTTAAAAAATTCAAACTAACATATTTTAGGATTTTGTTTTGTTTGTTAAATGGACCTGTTTAATTTAAAAAAAAAATAGAAAAGTTATTATTACAAAATTAAATTAAATTTAATAAAATAAAGAATAAAGGTCAATTATTAGTTTTTTAAAACAATATTTGAACGAGTCTGAAAATGTTGACACATATATTATGTGAACTCCAGACACTTTTACATGATATTAATTGTAGTCACTTCCCAGCCATAAACGATTTTTTTTTTTTTTTTTTTTTTTGCGCTATCACAGAGCAACAATAACAGATTATGATAATTTAAACGGTATATTAATAAATAAATAAATAAATAAATATATATATATATATATATATATATATATATATATATATATATATATATATATAATCTTCTACTTGAATTTTTAAATTCAATAAAGAAATTTCTTGCGGCGCGACAGGCCGCGTAGGCCCTAGACCTCGCTGTGTAAACTCCTGGGAGATTACACTCAACGATTCTCGATGCAGTTTGTAGCGTAGGGACATCACTCCCCACGCCTAGTTTTGTGAGTGGCCACCATTTGGCTTACGGGTCTCACATACCCGGAGGAGAGGCTGTGAGTTAATCCCCATAAATTAAATGCTTGAGAAAAAGGACTGGGATTTGAACACACATTCTTTAGCATGAGAGACTAGCGCCCTAGCCACTTAGCCGCGGGCTCCCCTTCAAGAAAATTAAATAGTTCAATTTTATTTTTAGCAATAAAAAAAATTTATATTATTTATTAGTTGCTTAGTACAAGCGTGAAAATGTCGATACATATATTATGTGAACCCCAAATGCTTATTCATAATATTAATTATAGTTACTATCCACCCATAAACTAGGTTCTTTTCTGTTTTTTTTTAACTCAAAATGATAACATTAAGGAAAGAAAATAAATGTTTTTGTGCGCTATCACAGAGGGATAACAATGAATTAAGATATTTCGGTAGACTGCCAACGTTGTGAGAGACACTTTCAATGACAAACCATTAGACTAACCCCCTCATTAATCTTGTCCTAGAGAAACAAATACCCTGTCAAATGTAAAAACGTCACTTATAGAACCCGGCACCAATTGCCAAGGACTGTTCTAGTAAATTTTTTTCTCCCTTATTCTGGATATTCTTCAGTGAGAAAATACCGCACAATGATCCATTAATTAAACTGAAATGTCTAAATCTGCCTCGTATATGACATGATATAAACTATATCTAACTGACGGTATGGGATATAAAAGAATGGTTAATATCGAAAAAACAAAAAAAAATCTGGTGCGGGCAAAACACATAACTTTCACTTACTTTGACAGTTGAATCAATTAAAAAACTATTAAATATACTTAAATTTGACAAATATTTTAAGTTAATTTTAATAAAACATATATTCATTTTCGTTGAACACATGATTTAGATTAAATGATATAACTATATAAAATTGTTATTCAATAATAAGTTTATACGTCACTTTGTATTACCTTTTACTTTGTATATTAAGATAATCTTTTTTCTAAAAACTTTTAGTTTCGTATAAAATATTATACGTCTATATTACTGTTCTTTTTATCAAGAAACCAAAACTTACATAAAAAATAGTTTTACTCTTTTATCATTTAGTTGGTCATCGAATTCGCCCAACTTGTATATTTATTCGTCCTTTATCAATGCCATCAAGATTATATGGTTAATCTTTTAGAATGTACAAAATTAAAGGTAGTTTAGGGGAAGGAAATTTTAAATATTGGCATTTAAGCACTGTCAGAATATTTCAATCAGAATGGAACTTAGATAATATTAAATTTTACTTAGATATAGCGAGTTTAATCAAAATCGTTATTGCGGTTTTTGAGAGAATTGTAAAAACGAGCTAAATTCAAGGTATAAAGTGGCTCTTCTAGTTAGCTGAATTTGATGAAAACGTTTCTGTAACATCTCAGACGTATAGTTGTCTTAAATATGAAATTTATATTCGCACGACTTTTCTGTTTTGCGCTAAACTTACCACAAACACACATATTTTTTTGGTAATTGGTTATTTGGACTCAGGGGGCCCTAAAATGTGTATTTCCGTCAAAAACTGGAATTCGAAAATGTTCACGATCGCAATACTTTCCCTTATTATATATTTCATATATAGGTAAGCGAAAGTAATAATTACCATTATTTAGCCATAAAAATAAATACATTTCTAGGAAAATTCATCTTCCACTAAGACTGAAGATGAGATTGTAAAACAGTGAAAAACATAAATACATTTTTAAAATTAAACCTAGATGGATTGTACACCTATAAAAATGTAGTAATGGCTTCCAACATAATCTGATAATATATAAATAATGGCTTTATGTTCAAGTAAATCCAGATTTTTGTTTAATATTGACCAATATACGGAAAAAATTGTTTTAAGGGCTAAATTGCGTATCTACGATTAATTAGGTTTTAGCACAACAGGAATAACAAATAATTAGGCGCACTTTCTAGAGATACCGAATGCTATCAACAAAAAGTTAATAGACTCAGCCAATGTTATCGGGGTATTTGGCGAAAGAGGAAACTGCTTACTTGCTAATGCGATATCTGAGTGCGAATGATCGTAGTCGTCTAAAATCTTCAGGTCAGCGACTGTCAAGACAAAGAGAGTTCTGTATCGGGCCGGATGGGACAATGTCGGTGAAGATATCCAGTCCCGTAGGTCAGTCAATCGGATAGATCAACGTTCCAAACTGATAGTGAAGTTCCTTGGGGATGCGGTCACCAACAAAACACACCAATAAGACAAGCTTATTTAGTTTGTGTGCCGATGTTTCGATCTATATTGTTGGTCTTCATTAGGGCTAAGATAAACAAGACAACATCCAATATGGAAACAGACCTAAATTTAAAATAATAACATTGGAATAGGAATATTTGAAGGCTATAATGAGAAACTAAGCAACTAATTAAAGTTGTAACTTGAAAAAAAAAAAAAAACTGTACCTCTACAACCCATAAAGGGTCTTGGGCTCAGTACATATAGAGATTTGTACTGTTTCTAGGCCAATGGCCGTGCAATGAGGTGATTCGGCCGAGATCACGCTCAGCCGCCAGGTTCTTTCCCAATTTTGGGTACCCACTTTATAGTGGCTGGGGATGCCCCAGGAGGGTCTCCATATCCCAGGATCGCCCCACGGCTGAAATACCAGAATAAATAATATTCTGTCACAGCCGGGATTCGAACCCAGGACCTGGAGCACAGTAGACTAGCGCTCTATCCACTAGCCGCTCCCTTATAACTTTAAACAATATTAAAATAATTAAAGTTCTAAAAATTATTATTTGACTTTTTTTTAAGTACAATTTTTCAGTAATATAATATTACGCTAACAATTATATGTGATGATATGTAACAGAAAAAGACAATGATACGAAAAGAGAGAGATAAAAACTGAATCTTAACCCATGAAGGGTGTTGGATTCAGTACTTATAGAGATCCGCACTACTTCACGGCCAACGACAATGCAAGGAGGTGATTAGACCTAGATCACGCTCAGCCGCCAGGTTTGCCCCCAATTTTATAGAGACTGGGTGTGTCTAAGGAGGGTCTTCATACCCCAAAGTCATGACAAATATTTTTCTACCAATATTATCATTTTACATTACTGTTTATTTTCATAATGTTGTCTTATTATTCTAATTAAATTATTTTTCTTTTAATTCTATTGATTGTTGTCTTGTTTTTCTTAGCCTTGATAAAGTCCCACAATGTAGGCCAAAGCATCTGCACACAAAATAAGCTTGTCTTATTGGTGTGTTTTCTCCTTGACCTTACCTTCAACTAAGTTATCCATCATATAATCTCGGTATATAACAAATTCTAACCCTCTAACCTCTATATAAATCGCTTCCAGTATAAACATTTTTTTAAAAATTATTTATATATAAACCATTACTTGACTGAACGCTCAATAATTCAATATTTCTTAAACTCTTTTCTGGGTTTTGATCACAGGCAAGGTGTTAGGTGGAAAGTAAGTTAGTAGCGTTTTTCAATATTTCAATTTAATCCTCTCTCTGTTTAAAAAATCATGTTTAATTGGTCAATAATGTTTACATATTCTAAAGAAGGATTAGTTAACGTGCTTTTATGCATCATTTTCAACCCAGACTTCCTTATCTTTAAGTGGTATTTTGCTAGCTTAAAATGGACGAGACAAAAATTCACTTTTGTTATTTAATATTTTTTTATTTCTGGAAAGATAAATCCGCTGCACAGACCGTTAGCCAAATGTTTAGTGTGTATGGCAATGATGCATAACGAGAAATGGGTTTGCTCCGTTCAGAACCTGAAATTTTAACTTGAAAGACGTAAAACGCTCGGGTCGTCCATTAACTGTTTACGATGACCACATTCAAAAATTTAATTGAAATATGGCCATATGCAATAAATCAAAATTGCTCATATATAATGAAAGAGGAAAGAAAGAAAAATAAATTTTATTCTGGGACTTCTGTCCCCTAAGAATAACAAAAAAAGTACAAGAGTGAGTATTAAGTCTGGCTTAAAAATAAAAAAATTACAAAAACAAACTTAAGGTTATACTTATATTATATATAAACATAGTAAATACTGTTGCTTGAACGACATATGACTACTACTTGCATTATTTATAGTGTAGTAAATACAATGACAATAGAACATTCATGTATGACTATATAATACTGAAAACATGTGCATACAGAGATATTATGATTGAACCTCACAGTAATATCGTAAAATCGTAGAAAAAAAAGTTTTTGTTAACTTGAAATATGACTATTATTCTTAAATTTTTTATACAATTATTCGGAAGACTGATTACTGAGGAGATGATGGAATAATTTGTTTTTAAATGAGGTTAAGGAAGAAGCTTTGCGTATAGAGGTAGGTATGGAATTCCAAAGAGAGGTGGCACGCAAACTAAAAGATTTTTTAAAGAATGATGTTCGATGAGAGGGCAAATAGAGATTAGTGGGTTGGGATCTTGTGTTAAACGAATGTACTAAAGAACAAGGGATGATTAGGTCAAGAACGTAAGATGGACTTTGGGTTTTAAAAGTGCGGAATAGGAATACTCCCAGGAAATACTGTCGGCGAGAAACGGAATTGAGCCACTTCAACTCGGCATATCTGTCGGCGAATAATTGATTAAACATATTTACAAGAATTCAAAGTTTTTATTGAAATCACCAGTAAATAATCAATCCTAGGAACTTATTTTACAACGCACAATTTTTATCAATGGCTATTCATTCGCACGAGAGTGAGAAAAACAAAATCTCTTGCAATAAAACAGTTGATTAAACTGCAAAAGGAACGTGTAGAGAGGTGAAGCTGAGAATAAGATTGAAACAAAACAAGGTGGAAGAGATAAGATTTAGTGGTCCTAACTGTCAAAAGTATAAATTCCACTTGGCAGCGCTCCTCTAGGTGAGTCGAAATAGATTTATACACATCTTCACTCCAGGGCGTTATCGGCTCCAGTCGATAGTTTGCAAAAATCGATTCGTAATAAATCGATTTCAAAGATTTAATTTTTTAAATCAATACAAACAAATATGAAACTTTACAAATAATGATATATTAAATAATCACATGTGTTTATAACTGGTTAATTAACTTATTCATGCAGTAGTTGGTTAAAAAAAAAATCCGGAAAGAATCTAAACTAATATATTTCGTTTTTATTGTTAGCATTTATTTTTTTATAGCATATTTTCTGCTTTTTGAAGTAAAAAAAAAAACTCAATATTCCGACCGAAATTAGACCTAAATAGATATACCTTATTTAATTATAAACTCCCTGCTCACATAAACCCACTTACTGTAACTTCTCATCCCTGAAAAGAAGATGGCCTCTGAATTTTCCAACTCTTTATAATTTTATAACTAAATACCATATCTTATACTTATAAACATTTACTTGTTACACTTTTTGTAAATTTCAACAATAATAATAACAATAATAAGCTCTGCCTATACACTAAATTCCAATGACCACCGACCAAGCCTAAGTCCCCGAGATCAGACTTAACACTACCCTCCTATCTAAGTCTTGGTCCATCTCCTAGACGCTTACCAGTCAATTCAGCATCTATTAACTTTCTAAGTACTTTATTAAGGGATTTACAAATTCATTTATCCTCGCAATTCCGCGTTGTGCAATCTTCTACTAAATACTACTAATGATCAATGCAATGCTAAATTCTCTAATGGTCTCATTCCTCCTTGTTTGAAAAAAAAAATACGTGAAGTCTTATTTTCGAAAACCTTAAGGATTTGTGAAGTCTCCTTCAAAGTCTGTGACCTCGTTTCACATTTGTACAGAATGTGTGGTTCCAAACCCACTTTTTTATTTAATGATTTTTTATTTCAGAAAAGGAATATCCGCTGCACATACAGTAAACCAAATTTTCAGTGTGTATGGCAATAATGCCTTAGGAGAAAACACCTTAAATGGTTAAATTTGACTTGGAAGACGCAAAACACTCGGGTCGTTTTTAATTTTTGATGGTGACCTAATTCAAAAAAATAACTTTAAGATGACAAAATATAATAGATCAAAATGGGTCATTTATCATCATCATCATCATAATCATTCCCCCTTCTACCGCTGTTCGGTGTGAGGGTCCTGCTTATAGAGCCTGGTCCAGTTGTCTCTCTCCTGCACCAACTCTGCTCTCCTGTCCCAATTTATTCCTCGTTTCCTGAATGCTTCCTTTACACTATCCTCCCAGGAGATGCGCGGCCTTCCTCTGGGTCTTTTTCCTTCCGTGCGGGTCTCGTAGGTCTTCCTGGCATTTCTGTCTGGATCCATCCTAAGAAGATGTCCAAACCACCTCAGTTTTTGCTCCTCCAGTATGGTCTCTGCCGGTTTGACATCGAGATTAGCCCGTATGGTGGCGTTCCTTATTCTATCTCTTCTTGTTTTCCTCTCAATTTTTCGTAGATACCTCATTTCCATCGCTTGTATCTGACTCCTGTGTTTTGTGGTGAGGGTCCACGATTCTGAGGAGTACGATAGAATAGGGAGGAATGTCGATTTATAGACTGCCAGCTTGGTCCGCTTTGTCACTTCTCTTCTCCCAAGGAAACCTCGTCTGACCATACAGAACATCTTGCCTGCTGCTCCAATTCTTTGGGCCACTTCCTCGTCTATGTAGCCACTCTCATTGAGATGAGCTCCCAGATATTTAAAACTGTCAACCTGCTCTAATCTCTCTCCTCCAACCCGTATTACTCTCATTATCCTTCGGGGTTTCTTTCCAATACGCATGCATTTCGTCTTCCCCGGATTGATCTTCATATTTATTGCGGATAATTCCTCTTGGAGGACATTTATGTTGTGTTGGAGGTCTCGATCGTTGGCAGCCAGCAAGACAATGTCGTCAGCGAAGGCCATCAGGGAATATCTGGTAGGGTGCAAGTTCCTGTGCCCCAGCTGGAATTTCCTCATTATAGGCTTAGTTCTCCTTAGTGCCAAGTCCAGAACCATGATGAAGAGCAAAGGACTCAGGCTACAGCCCTGTCGGATACCCAGTGTTGTCTCAAATTCTTTGAAATGTGATTTCTGGTCCTAATCACATTCCTCATCTTTTTATAGAGACTCATCACTGCCAAGGTTGTTCCACGGTCTACACCTCGCTCAGACAGTGCCCTCTCTATATCTTCTTTCTTCACTCTGTCAAAAGCCTTCTGGAGATCAACGAAACAGACGGAGAGCTCTTTGTCCTTCTCAACAGTCTTTTCTGTTATTTGTCTCATCGTGAAGATGAGATCCTGCGTGCTTCTCTGATTCCTAAAGCCATACTGTTCTTCTCCTAGTTGGCAATCTACTATTTTCCTCAATCTTGATTCTAGAATTCTAGAGTAGACTTTTGCCGGCACACTGAGGAGTGATATTCCCCTATGGTTACTGCACTCTCGATTGTCCCCCTTTTTGTGAATGGGCACAACTACCGCTATTTCCCAGTCTCTGGGAATCTCCTTCTTCTTCCAGATGAGATTTAAAAGATGGAGAAACATCTCCTGGCCTTTGCTGCCCATGTACTTGATCATTTCCGGGGTGATTTCATCAAGTCCAGCTGCCTTGCCAAGTCTTATCTTTTCGATTGCATCTTGGAGCTCTTCTTCGCTGATGTAGTCTTCCTCATCCCAAACGTCCTCTGCATCGTTCAGAGTTACGCACGCCTCAACGTCTCTCCCCTCTAACAGATCTTTAAAATATTCTCTCCATCTTTCCATGATGCACTCCTCTTGCCAAATGATGTTCCCGTTTTTATCTCTTATTCCTTTCAGGGTAGTTGGCCGGTCCTCCCTCATTCCTTTGAGCACTCGGTAAAAGATTTTCTGGTTTTCCCTTGCATTTTCTTCCAGCTTCCGACCAAAATCCTCCCAGGATCTTCTCTTCTCTCCTGAATTACTAATAATTTGGCTTCCCTTCTCCGAGTTTTGTATGTCTGGTAAGCTGTTGGGGTTTTTTGACTGAGGTAATTCTTCCAAGCTGTCTTCTTTTCTTGGATCGCCTTTTTCACGTCCTCATTCCACCAATCTGTTCTCTTAAGACCGGATCCAATGCTTTTCTCTCCGCAGACCAATTTCGATGCATCTAGGACGATTTTTCTAAAAGCTGCCCAGCTCTTCTCTATGTCGTCGTTGTCCCAGGGTCTGTTACAGTCTAGTGACATTCTTTCAATTTCCTCTTGGTAATATGCAGCCATTTCCTCTTCTTTTAAGCGGTAAGATTTGATTATTCTTTTCTTAGGATTCCTGTGTTTCTTTTTGGTTTTCACTTCCTTCCAGAGCCTGTTTACCAGTAGTAGATAATGGTCACTTCCGATTTCATAGCCCCTTTTGACTCTCGCATCACACAGGTCCCTGACATCTTCTCTCTTCACCAGAACATAGTCTATTAAGGATCTTTCATTTCTGCCCGGTTCCTCTCTGGTGTATCTATGCTTTTCTTTATGTGGGAACAGTGTATTAGCTATTGTAAGGTCGTTTGCCACACAGAAATTTAGGATTCTCTCTCCATTGTCGTTTAGAAAGCTTTCTCCATATCTTCCTAACGTTCCATACCACTTCTCATGTTCGCAGCCAACTCGGCCGTTCAGGTCTCCCAAGACCGTAGGTGTGCCCTCGCAGTCATCCAATTCCTTTTGAAGGGAATTAAAAAAGGAATCCTTTTCTTCCATTCTTGCATTCTCGTTAGGTCCGTAGGCGACAATGTATGAATGAATCTTTTCTCCCTCCACAATGTCCAATACCATGATTCGGTCGTTCACGAATTTCCATGCCTTTATTACTGAAGCAAGGTCATTATGGAACAAGAACCCGACTCCACCAGCTGCTCTTTCATTCCTGTTAACCCCCGAATATAATAGTGTGTAGTCTTGGATTTTAAATTCTCCCTTTCCTTTCTTTTTGGTCTCGGTCATTCCAAGCAGATCCACTCTTGCCCTCTTAACTTCTTCCACAAGCTCATTCTCCTTTCCTGTTAGGCCTCGAATGTTCCAGGTAGCAATTCGAAAAATCCGTTTACCACGCCGTGTCGCATTCCGCAAAATCAGTCCAGCTCTATTCGTTCTATTCTCTGTAATGTTTTAGGGTTTAAGGAGAAGCAGGGTATCAGCCCGATTCTCCCGAGTCAGGTAGAGGGGCTGCCTCTTCGGAGCACCCTGACTTACTCCCCCGTCCGGGGCGGCTACCTAGGTTAGGTGATCCTAGGGTATGTACTGACTGTGACCTTATGTTAGTATAAGTGATTTGTGTACTGTTCTGAGTGTATTAGTGCAGTATACTGAACTCGGGAACCGGAGGGACGTTAATCCCCACTAGCTTTGCACTAAACTAGTCCCTGCGGAAATGGGTCATTTATATGATTAAAAATATTTACAAGAATCTGAAGTTTTTATTGAAATCACAAAAACGCAACAAATTTATTTTACTACGTAATATAATCCGTTAAACTAATTTTAAGCTATTTTGGCAATTTTTTTTTTACGGAATTAACACCTTTATTTAATTTTTTTTTTTTTTTTTGTTTTATCGAACACATGCCTCGTTTACTGACTTAGCTTAAATCCCGATTTAAAGTTTATCTTTGTACCCAGAGGTTTATCCTAGTATGGGCGGAAGAAGAAATAGAAAGGAAATTAGGATAACAGTGAGGCCTTCTGCTTTGAACTCGTGTTTACCTTTATCTCTTGAGGGCAGTATTCTCTTCCTTCTAGTGCTCTAAACTTCCAACTCATCTGTATAAAAGCAAAAGCATCTCTTTGTATAACTTTTGTTCATTATCTTTTCGTGATTTTAGAAATAAGTTTCGTAAATGTTCAAAGGTATAAATCCCCTCTTTGAGAACAGTGATATAAGATCTGAATGAAAGGGAGGGAAGGTTTAGTGGGCGTTTTCTCGTCTTTTTATTGACAAAGCTTACAAAAAGTGTTAATAATAGTAATTTATAAATAATGAGAGCTTATCACGCATAAATTATTTATCTGGTCAAGTATCAATGAGCAATCAATGTTTTAATTAATTAATAACCAATAATTGAGACGTCGATTTCCAAAAGGTACTAAAGGACATTTTTTACGAAAATGATATTTTAACATATATTCTCATCATTTAATTTTATTTAAATCTTTATTTGATTTAATCTGATGAACACTCAAGTTCTTTAAAAACGCGATTTAGAAATGAAATTATTTTCTAAAAGCATTAATTACACATTTGTTTGTTTATTTGTTTAACGTCCCATTATGCTACTGTGGCTTATCTGACGATGCTTCAGTGGGAGTCCTGACTTCTGTCTATCCTGGTTGGGGTAGAGATCTTTAACGAGTACCTGACATCGCACAGGCTCAGGACCACCTTTAACGTGCCCTCCGAAGGACTGCATAACTAAACAGTATTAAATAAACTATTTGTTTTTTTAAATAATTATTGATATTCACAACTGTATTAGTATATACAACAATTAAATGTGATGGACATAGTAAACTGACATGAAATACATGTAGAGACGCTACCCATTGGCAGCTCTCTAAAAGTATTCTAAATTAGAAGGTCTCGGGGACATCTTCTTTTGAGACGCCTCGGACAGGAAAGAAACTAATGGATTAGAGTGGAAATGGAGTTTTTCATGGAATGATTCATACCTGGTTCGGGCTAATTCAAAAACCTATGGGACATTAAGGTCTTTATGGACGAGCTAATTCGTGACAAAGTAAGGAGCGTTAAGGATTTTACGAAGGATTTTGGATTGTAAAGATTGGATACGAGAAGAATTCGATGGTTTAGTGGAGCCCCATAGCTTTATTATCATAAGTCCATATTGGTCTTATGATGGTCATATAAATAAGTCTTTTGTAATTGAGTGGAATGTTGAAACGTTTTTCCAGTAAGTGTTGGAGTACTCGAAAACGTTGGGCAGTTTCTTGTCGTTTCAGTCTTGTATGGGGATTCCAAGTCAGACTAAAAAATAAGAAAAAAAAATAAGCTATTAAGTAAGAACTATTAAATAAACACATTTAAAAAGTTTAAAGTTAATTTAAATAAAAAGTGTTGTAAACATATGATTTAGATTAAATAATATAGCAATAGCAAATTGCTACATATAATTATCAGTATTAATTATGTACCCTATTTGTCATGTTACATTACCTCTTACAACTTTCTATATAAGATTATATTTTTTCTAAGATCTTTAGCTTTCTAGCGGTATGTAATATTTATGTTGCTGTTCTTATGTTTAAAAAACCAAAAATTACATTTAAAAAATGTTTGCTTTTTTCTTCCTTATTTGTTTATCAAATTAGTTCAACTTTTATATTTAGTCGCTTTTCATCAATCCTGATAAGATGATATGGGTAATTCTTTTGAATCTATAAAATTAAAGGTACTTTAGAGAAAGAACATTTAAAATATCGGCTGTTAGACTATTTCAATAAAAATGAAACCTAAGTGGTATTAAACCCTATTAAATTTTACATCGATGTACATATTACATTCTAGGTTCCCTGTTGCACTTACATATAATTGTTTTAAGTTTTTAATAATACACCGATATATTATATATGTAGTCCATCGCATACGTATTTCGGCTAATTTTCTTTTTTAATAATTTAAAAATTCATCTATATTTTTTGAAAGACAATGGTTGAAGTCGAACAGTAGTCGAGTTTTGGGCCCGGCATACCTGAACGAACTTATAAAAAGAGTTTCCGGTGAACTGGTCTGCAGATGTAGCCTAGGTCCTTATTCCCAGAATGAGAATTTAAGAGGGGTGAAAACGAAGCCGATAATTTATTTGTATAAAAAAAAAAAAAAATGGATCGAACGTTACACAATTTTAGAAATGATTCGTATTTTTTTTTCTTCAAAAATAGTGTTTTTTTATTTGTCACTTTTAAGCTTTATTTGTTTATCATGGGCCGAACTATGTTTTAATAAATATATCTATATTTTCTGATCAGCTGCATAAGCCATACCGTTATTAAAAAGATTGATTTTTAAGGGGAAACCATAAAAATTGACAGTATGGGGGTACAGTATTAAACTAAAGACACCCCCAACTACTATGTTTATAATTATTCTCAATAATTAATTTTAATTTTAATTTATTTTAATTATCTCAGTGGAAGCACTCAAAAAATATTCTAAACTAGAAGGTCTCGGGACCATTTCCTTTTCAGACGCCTCAGAGGATTGTCGGGAATTGAAGAGGAAGAAAGGATTGAAACTAGAGGATTAGGGTGGAAATGGAGTTTTTCATGAAAGAAATGGTATCTAGATCGGGCCAAATCAGCAACATACGGAATATTAAGGTCTTTATGGAACAGTTTATTAGTTACAAAGTAAGAAGCATTGAGGATTTTACGAAGGATTTTGGGTTGTAGGGATTGGATACGGGAAGAATTTGATGGTTTGGTAGAGCCCCTTCTACTCTTTTTAAAAAAAAAATTTCTTTTCTCTATTTATTTTCCCTGTTTTTTTCTCTTTTCCTTCTCTACCGTTTCCCATTTTCTTTCAGATACATACAAACCAAAAATTAAAAAACAGATAAAGTTTTAAATACATATAAATTAAAAAAAAATATATTAATTTCAGATGGAAATTTAGTTTTGTATTAATTATAAAACTATTGAAATTATTATCTATAATAATCGCTTAAGATTATACGCTATCCGTCACTCTCTATTAGATTCTGCAGCTTTCTATCTTCGATTACGTTTTTCTTCTAAAATCTTTAGCTTTCTAACTGTTAATTATTAATCTATATTACTATCGTTCTTTCTGGAAAAAAAAAAAACTATTCGCCAGAAATATGTCTCGTGTATTCCATTATCAAATTCATATTCTACATTTACCCGTTATTTTTCATTTATAATAACGGAAGATTTCTTAAGAAATATTAAAAAAACAAAACAATTAAGTTATTTAGAAAAAAAAAATGATGAGAGAAAGTTACTTATTACAACTAAATAAAAATTAACTTAATCCTAGATTATTAAGATTTTCACATTCATATTCATTGTATATAATATTCATATTTTTTATTAACTATTAGAATTATTATAATTAAAAGTTGCCCTTTTAATTTACTCGTATTACTATTATTCATTTTGTTTTTTATTAATATCTTATTTTATTTTTTGGTTACATTTTTGTACTCTAAGACACTAAAAATCCTTTTATATACACTGTAATATTATTCTTAAGGGACTTGTCAAAGGATATATAAAGAATTTATTATTATAACGGATTGTAGCTAGCTTTTAGAGCCTGGATACTATCTCGGATTATCTTTTATAATTTATTTAAATCGCGGAGCCCTAAATCGTTAGTCCATTATTAATAGAACGATTTAGTCCAACTGTAATTAAACGAAAAGTTATGATTTGGATCAGGTGCTATGTTCATTTAAGGAAATATTCAGTATAAACGAATGTATCTACGAATATTTATTTTGTTTTTTATTATTATCTTATTTTATTTTTTGGTTCCATTTTTCTACTCTAAGACACTAAAAATCCTTATATGTACTTTGTAACATTATTCTAAAGGGACTTGTCAAAGGATAAATAAAGAATTTATTATTATTGTCATTATTATTATTATTACAACGGATTGTAGCCAGTTTTTATAGCCTGGATCAAGCATATACTATCTCGGATTACCTTTAATAATTTATTTAAATCGTTAGTCCATTATTAATAAAATGATTTAGTCCAACTGTAATTGAACAAAAAGTTACTGATAGCCGGATACATCTTAAAATTAAGACGTTGATTTGGAATAGGTGCTAAATCCATTTAAGGAAATATTCTGTATGAATGAACGTACTTGATTATGTTTGCAAGGAAACCTATAATTCTTTGAATAATATATTAATAATTTTTCATATATATATATATATATATATATATATATATTTTTTTTTTTTTAAATTTATGAAAGGAAATCTTTTAGTATGCTTTGGAACAAAATTAAATATGAACATCGTACCTTTTGGATAGGTAATTTTAATTCGCTTTTCAAGGACTTATTATTCGGAATCGGATTTATATATATATATATATATATATATATATATATATATATATATATATATATGTATATATTTTTTTTCCTTTGGCGGAGGGGGGGGGGGGGTCTTTGTGACTGTACTGATTGGATTGAGGGGCCCGCGAATTTTTTTTTGTTGGAAACCACTGGCATATGCTATCCTTGCTTAGCCTGGAAGCTCTCAAAGTAGGTGAAGATGTTTATACTCAAGTATAAACATTCAAACCCTGAGAGCCGGAACGTACTGCAATTTTATACGTGAAAAAAAATTAATGGTAATTTATTTTCTTACCTCTGATTCTAATAACGTAGATTTGAAAACAGAAAAATAGTGCCAAGTCGATAGGGTAATTGCACCAATTACTCTCACATTAAGAAAAAATCTGGTGCGGGCAACACACGACTTTTACTTACGTCCGTTTTTTTGAATCAATTAAAGAATTTTCAAATACAGTAAGAGATAAAAATGAGTGAAACCATTAAAGAATTAATTAAATGGAATTTCTATAGAAACATGTGTTTTATTAAAAAATATATTATATTATTATCTAAAATAATCACAGCCAATGAACACCAATGTAGACGAATAGCAGTAAGCTATGGAGTGAAGTAATGAATTATATATGTGAAATGGGGAATGGGGAAAGAACCCTGAAACGTTGATAAATGATGTAAAAAATTATCAAATAAAATAAATAACTAACAAAAGGAAGTTAAGGTGTGCTTATTTAAGTGTGTAATATTAAGCAAAAATTTCCTAAAAAATTAAAAAAGAAAAGAAACTAAAATAATCACTTTTCATCACTCTCTAATAACTTTTAAAAACTTGTGTGTGAGATGATATTTTTTTCTAAAATCTTTAGCTTTTAAACAGTATATTATACATGTATATTACTGTTTTTAAGTTTCAAATATTAAAATTGCATTAAACAAATATTTTTTCATTTTTTTCCTTTAGTTGTGTATCGAATTCATTCAATTTATATATTTACCTGTTTTTCATCAGTGGTGACAAGATAATATAGTTATTTTTATAGAACCAACAAAATTAAAGGTACTTTAAAAGAAGAAAATTTAAAATATCGGCATTTAAGCCCTGTCAGACTATTTTAATCAGAATGAAACCTACATGATATTAAAGCCTATTGAATTTTACGCCGATAAAGCGAGTTTAATTAAAATCGTCGGAACCATTTTTGATAAATTCATTAAAAGTTGCAATATGCACGGTATAAAGTGGCTCTTCTGGTTAGCCGATTTTGATGAAAACGTTTCTGTAACATTTCGAGCGTATCGTAATCTTAAATATGAAATTTTAGTTTCGTACGACTTATAGTTTTTGCGCTAGACTTACCACACACACAGACACAAAGACTTTTTTGTGGGACTTGGTCATTTGGACTCAAGGGACCCTAAAATGTGTAAATCCGGTGAAAACTGGAGTTCGAAAATGTTCACGATCGCCGTACTTTCCCTTACTATATATTTCATATATAGGTAATTGAAAGTAAAAACATTTATCATGTGATTACAGGCTCTCATGTATATAGCTTCTATAGCCATCGCTCTAATTTTTAAAAAATATATAATTATTTTGAATTCGTTTGTCGGGTGGTTATCCCTTTCTTCTTTAACACGGTTTTTCTCTTCTCGACCCAGGGAGATGAGGACCAGACGTCCTTGTGCGAACCCAGATAACGGAAACGATTTGGGACCGCGGACACAAAAGCGGGCCATGTGTGGCTAGGTTTTTGTCGCCGGTAAGACAAAGGCTGTTGCCCATGTGTTGGAGGGCCTGGCTAGTGTCCCCACCTTCCTTAAATCTCCAATAGCAGTCCCTCCTTCCAAACAAATAGACATCCAAACCACATCCGCCTCTAAGTCTGTCCGAACTGAATTAGGATCACCGAGTTTTACGTTTCTTTTCAGTATTTGTCGAAAATTCTACAATCGTTTTTTGGGTTTTTTCAACAGCAATATGTGTTCATTTATTAATTTATAAATTACATAATATATTTTTTTATTCAGTTTATTGGCTATTATAAACATAAGCCGTGGAGTTTGGCCCATTTGGTGTTAGTTGTTGTTAGTATTAAATGGTAATATCATATATATATATATATATATATATATATATATATATATATATGGGTCAATCCATTTGAAATCGTCCAGACCTTGCCGCTCGACATTTTTTATTTCGCGAATTTTTTAACCAATTATTCTCTATTCTTTCGTGAATATAAAACCATAAATAAAAAAATTTTCGGGCCAATACTTTTAGTATTGCAACCGTTTTAAGTCAGCTCCACGGGGCTAAAACATGTGATGGGAAAATCTTTTTAATTCCTGTAATTTTTTAGATATGAAATCAAAGCAAAAATTAACAATAAGATACGGACATGCTTTGTACTTTTTGTCCCCACAACTCATTACCTAAATTTTGAAGAAAGTTGTTTAAAAAATTCTCGAAAATGAATAAAAAAAGAGATTTTTAGCAAGATTAATTTTTTTAACAACTTTCTTCACTATTTAGGGAATGAGCTATGGGGACAAAAAAAGCGAAGCATGTCTTTATCTTATTGTTAATTTTTGTTTTGATTTAATATCTAAAAAATTACAGGAATTAGAAAGATTTTCCCATCACGTGGTTTCGTTCGTGAAGATGATTTAAAACGGCTGCAACACTAAAAGTATTGGCTAGAAAAAAAAGTATTTATGGATTTAAATTCACGGAAGTATATAGAACAGCTGGTAAAAAAATCACGAAAATAAAAAATTTCGGCAAAATTAATGAAAATTGGACGATTTCCAATGGATTGATATACATATATATTGCATAGTTGTTAATAAATGCATATAAATGATAATAGCGTAAATATAAATGCATAGGTAAATTCCAATTGCTTACTGGGGGATCTTACAAAATATTGTCACCAAAACTATGTGGATTTGTCTTCTCCGTAAATATATATTGCTTTTAGCAAAAATAAATAGATTTTATTTATCTTATCCACATCATCAATATTTAGAATGTTTTCTAAGAATGATTGTTTAGTGTTTTGAACGATGTAATTCGCCGGGTAATATTCCCTTTTAATACTGAGTGCAGGACACTGCAACAGCAGGTGCTCTATGTTATCGGTGATGTGTTCTTAAAACCATCTACATTTTTCTCATGTTTTTATATTGAAAGTGGTTATCTTATTAAAAGTTTTCAGTATCTGATATTCTTAGTTGGCTAACAGTCTCAGTTTATTTATAATAACATGATAAGTTAAATACTCTTTGGGGTGAGGGCTGTTAAAGTCACAAATAGTTTTATAAAAAGGATTGTATTTAGAGTTGAAAGCTCTATCAATGTCTATAGAGTGGAGATGATTCTTTACTTTTTCGATTATTAAATAAATAAACCATACCATAAGTGTTAATATATATTATTTCAAGGTATTTGGGGGTAAAACAAAAACAAAAATTTGTTGCACTAGGAATTTTAATGGAGTAAAAAATCCTTAGCTGCCGTCCTTCGGAGGGGGCGTAAGAAGGTGGTCCCGAGCCTGTGCGATGTCCGGTACTCATTAAATATAGCTATCCTAACTAAGTCTGGATAGGTACAATTTAGGACTCCCACCGTAGCATCGTCCGATTAGCAACAGCAGCATGAAGTGACGTTAATTGAATAAACAAACGAACATAATTAAAAAAATAAAATAAAAGAAGATTGATGGATTAATACACATACAAAATAAAACCATATTATATGCGAAACAATTATAAATTGTAAAATAATATACACTTGAAAAGATCATATTTTATAATAGTAAATAATTCTGTTAAATTTTTTGGAGGCAGGGAGTGGAGAGCGTTTTTTAATTTTTGTGATTCTATACAAATGTTTCCGTCATGAGGATGTTGTCCAATGTATCTGAATGATAACCTCATTTGGTCCGAAGAATAGATGAGGCCACTGGTGAGTTTAGAATGTTGCACAACGCGGAATTGCGGAACTTTTATCCTGTGAATATAATTGAGTTGATAGCATCGTGGATACTTAAATGGGTGAGTAAAGTTGTTGGGCTCTTTGAGGAACGGATTCCCAGAAAGTTGGTATTCGCTGATCCGACTGGTAGGGGTCCGAAAGGTAGGCCGAAGCGTCGATGGGAGGATTGCGTTAAGGCTGATCTCGGGGGCTTGGGCTTGAACGGGGAACATTGGACGAGTCTATGTAGGCGGAATTTGGTGGTATCGGCATCGAATCTTCGGGTTTGATAAACCTATTATTATTATTATACAAATGTTTCCACCTAATAAGATGATAATAAGAGGTGAAACCCCATCCAGATCGGAGTGGTACTGGGCTGCCAGATCCCTTATGGCGGAAGTCGAAATGGGAAGGCATAATTAAAAAAAAAAAAAAATCACCTATTTGGCTTGGGTATTTTAATAAAAATAAGAGTTCTAGAATTTTCATTTTTTGTGATTTATTACATTAAAATATGATACTTTAAGGTAATTTCGATATCTTCGCCCACATTGTTTGGGAATGTTAGAGCCACAAAGGCAAGGCATGTTAGTCGGTATAATTAACGACAAGCAGGTCATCAACCAGCTTTAACCACCCGGTGTTACCAGTCCCACTGCCCACTAAGATCAGCTAGTGACCCATCCCTGCTCCCACGATTCTATTGTTCTCAGTGGCCATATGTTTATCGCAAGATTCGATATATGGACTGGTCATTCCGAAAAAGAAAGTCATACTGAGAATAACTGTAAAAAAATAAAAATAATAATAATGCGGTTCTGCGCATGCGCGTGTGTATAGCGGTCATCTTTCAAGTCGGCTCTTGGATTTCTTGCTTTTTCAGTTGGATATCACTTCAGAACAGTCTTGAAAACATCACCAGGCTTCAGGATAACAACAACAGTAAATATTGGAGCAAACAACGGTAAGTTGGGTTACAATTTACACTGTAAAGTGAATGCTGAGTCACCTCTTCATATCAGCTGATTGCCAATAGCTAGGCAAGGCTGGTCTTGCTTAAGTTTTCTTAAGTTATTTTTTTTCCCCCCACATCTGGTTATTATTTAATTATTTTCCTTACATGAAATGCGATATTATCATCAAGTAATGTCCTCCAAAGCTTCAACTAAAAGATCTAGATCTAGTGGTTCAATCACGTCTCCTACAAAACAAAGACCTCGCCGTGATACTAATAAAAAATTAAATCTACAAGCAACCCCTTCGGGTACTAATTCAGAATCTGAACCACAACCTGGCACATCGTCACAAGGGATGACTGACGAATCGCCGTTTTTCACCCCGAATCCTTTTCAGATTTTGCATAATGAAAAAGAAAACATGGAATCTACTCCTATACCCAGTGAACCACGGCCTCCTCCCATATTTGTCAAAAATATTAGAAATTTCCAGTTGTTGTGTGCGCAATTGAACAAAATTACCGAATCTACCAGCTACTACTGTATGAGTAGAATCAATGATACCAAAATATCTCCTACTACTGCCGAGACATATAGAAAAATAGTGAAATATTTAACTGAAACCAAAGCAGATTTCCATACCTATCAGCTACGCCAAGAGAGAGCTTTAAGGGTTGTAATCAGAAACTTACACCCCTCGACACCAGTTGAAGCAATTAAAGAAGAACTAACGGAGATGGGCTATAAAGTGCGGCAAGTCACTAATGTCCTAAAGGATAAAATTCCTCTACCTCTCTTTTTTGTGGATTTGGAACCAGCAGAAGGAGTTGAAAAAATCTATGACCTCAATAGATTATACTATACCAGCGTAAGAGTTGAAAAACCTTACATAAAGAAGGAGATAGTTCAGTGCCATAACTGTCAAGCATATGGTCATACTAAAAGTTATTGTCATCACATACCTCGATGCGTGAAATGCGGTGAACAGCACAAGTCTGTGGAGTGTACAAAACCAAAATCAACACCAGCTGTATGTGCTCATTGCCTCAAGGACCACCCAGCCAACTATAAAGGATGCCAAATCTATAAGGAACTGAGGACCAGGTTTCAAAAACCTCAAGTACTGGATGAAACAGCAAGACAAGTAAGAAACAGAAGAGAACCCTCAAAACTTATTGATGCCAATGTATCATTTGCCCACCTACTTGGAGGTGGAAATCAAAGTACTGAAGCCGTGGCCCTGCCGGAACTACAGAATGTACCTCAATCCATTCCACATATACCTCTTCCTCAAAATGTAACCAATCCTAAAAATCCTAATCAACCACAAATCTCTCATATCCCTCCTCCTTCAAATGCCACAGACCTTACCAGTTTGATGACATCCTTTATCTCCGAAATTAAATCCCTTGTTATGCCCCTAATATCACTCCTTACGAATCTCGTATCAAATCTCATTCCTGCCTTAAAAAAACCATAAATGACTACACCTAATTCCTTATCCATTCTCCTTTGGAATGCGAATGGTGTTAGAACTCACACTGACGAACTTACAGCCGTACTGCAAGACAAAAACATTGATGTTGCACTCATTACTGAAACTAGACTAACCACTAAACAGTGCTTTAAAATACCAGGATACACGACATACCGGACAGACCATCCAGACGGCAAAGCCCATGCCGGTACTGCTGTCATAGTCCGCCGATCCCTCTCCCATCACTTACACCCACTTCCCGCCCACGATTACCTACAAGCAACTTCCATTGTTATCAAAACATTTTCCTTTCCGCTTATCATCGCATCAGCATACTGCCCACCTAAACATCCCATTTCCTCTGCCCAATTTGAATCGTTTCTCAACTACTTGGGTAATCACTTCATTTTGGGTGCAGACTTAAATGCCAAGAATCAACAGTGGGGTTCTAGAACCACCAATTCTCGTGGACGGACATTGCAATCTGCACTCAACTCCCGACTCTTTCATCTCCTACCTCCCGATTCTCCTACCTACTGGCCAACAGATCCTAACCGTAATCCTGACATCCTCGACTTCTTCATCCACAGCGGATTAGGCTCTCTTAATTTTTCCATAGCTTGCCTTGATGAACTATCCTCTGATCATAGTCCATTGATTCTAAATGTATCCATAACACCTATTCCTAAACCTATCCCACCGTCATTCATTAGAGGCCCTGTCAACTGGAACCTCTTCCGCGAAATCCTCACTAATGATATTGACCTCAGAGTGATTCTCAAAACCCCAAATGACCTTGACGACGCCGTATATTCCTTTACAACCGCTATTCAACAAGCTGCCTGGACTGCCTCCTCTCCCAAGTACTCCCAAATAACTCCTTATAAAAGCCATTTACCACAACACCTGACAGACCTCATCAACAGCAAACGCCGAGCCAGAACATTATGGCAACGCACCCGCCACCCAGAGGATCGCCGCTCCTATAACTTTTTTTGTAGAAAATTAAAGCGGGAGTTGGCGATCTTCCGTTCCCAATCCTACAATACCTACCTCTCCTCTCTCTCGACTCGTGACAATTCCCTTTGGAATGTCACGAAGAGAATCCTAAAATCCCACACCATTTCCCATCCTCTCCGGCGCTGTGATAGTTCCTGGGCTGCTTCTGACAAGGATAAGGCCGAGGAATTCGCACAGCACCTTTCCAAAGTTTTTACTCCTCATCCAGAGCTTAATCCTACCCATACGGCGGCAGTTGAAGAGTTCCTTATATCACCAATACCGCTTTCCTTACCACCTAAAGCAGTTAATCCCTCTGAGGTCAGATATCTTCTTAAAAAGCTTCCTCTCCGTAAATCCCCTGGATACGATCTCCTTACTCCTCAAATCTTAAGACAACTTCCACCTAAAGCCATTACATTCCTTACATATCTCTATAACTGTATCCTACGCACTACCTATTTTCCTCTCTTATGGAAACATTCAACTATCATCCTTTTCCTAAAACCAGGCAAACCTTCTAACAACACGTCATCTTACAGACCTATCAGCCTACTTCCGATCCTCTCAAAAATTTTCGAAAAGCTCCTACTAAAACGAATCCTAGCCAAATTTCAAAATTTTCCTTCACATCAGTTCGGATTTCGTCCTCAACATTCCACGGTTCAGCAAGGACTCCGAGTTGTGGACCACATTTCCTCTGCCCTTGAGTGCAAGGAGTATTGTTCGGGTGCCTTTCTGGACATATCTCAAGCTTTCGACCGGGTGTAGCACCCGGGATTGCTCTTTAAGCTCAAAACCCATTTACCCCAATCCTTATACCTAGTCCTCCGATCCTATCTATCAAACCGCTCCTTCCGAGTTCGCTGTGGCTCAGAATTTTCCAAACATTATATTGTTGAGGCTGGTGTTCCTCAAGGCAGCGTCTTGGGACCCGTCCTCTACATCCTCTACACCGCCGATATCCCTACCGATCCCGATACCTTTCTGGCAACATTTGCTGATGATACCGCCATTTTGTCATCCAATTCCGATCCTGAAGTAGCATCGATTAATTTACAAAATCACCTTTCCCTTGTCGAGGACTGGTGTAACGCTTGGCGTATTAAGGTGAACGAAAACAAGTGCTCACACGTCACATTCACTCTTCGACGCAAATCCTGTCCAACGGTTTATTTAAATTCCCTACCGCTTCCTTCCTCTGACACAGTCCGGTATCTTGGCTTTTTACTAGACAAAAGACTGACGTGGAACCCACACACAAGACTTAAAAGAAAAGAACTTAACCGCAGATTCGGCCAGTTATACAGACTACTAAATAGAAAATCTCATCTTACAGTTGACAACAAATTACTAATATACAAGACAGTACTGAAACCAATATGGACCTACGGACTTGAACTGTGGGGGACAGCTAAACATTCTAACATCAAACGCATCCAATCCTTCCAATCCAAAGTTCTCCGAACAATAGTTAATGCTCCTTATTACGTTACCAACTCTACCCTACACCACGACCTTAAAATTCCATTTATTTTAGACCTGGTACCATCCAAATTTTCCAAATTTCATCAGAACCTTAGTCATCATCCTAACCCTCTAGCACAATCCCTATCCAGTACCACCCATCCCTATAATCCTCCTCGAAGATTGAAACGGCAGTGGCCGCGAGACGTATTGTAAACGTTTAAATTGGAGTTCTGACACTGGTCAGATCCTCCACTCATGTAATGTATGTTTGTGGCTATTACGCCCTAGTTCGGCCTCCACTGATTCACACCAGTGACGCGGCTGAGAGCGAGGGTCTAGGATCTTTTGGATTCCGCTTTTTCCTCCACAAGTGGGGGGAAAAGCCCAGTCTGGGGTCCCTCTATAGCACTTGTATATTTTGTATATAGTTATGTTTGTTTGAATGATGTTTGTTTATCTGCAAACTTTTATTTATCTCAATTATAGGTTAATGTTTTGTTTTGTTTTGTTTTTATATTTATTATTATTTAATTCTATATATATCATTTATTTGTATTTATCTCAGTTATAGGTTGTTGTTTGTTTTCTTATTTTGTATATATATTATATTTTATTTGTTTGACTTTATCATTGTATATATTGTGTGAATGGGATCATATATCACTATTACTAATGTTCATATAGAAACAAATTGTAATATATCTCAATAAAATAAAAAAAAAAAAAAAAATAATAATGCATACATGAAAATAATTGTAATATATATTATACCTTCACATATCGATAAGCGGAGCTTTTTAATTATTTTTTTTTCTTATCTTAATTCAGAAATGTGTGAGTGAAATACAAAAATAATATATTAAAATCGACAAACCTCCTATGCCATAGGTAACGGGTTCACACGGGTCCTAGAATTTTTTGATGAGAGTCAAAAATCCTTAGTTATGCCGTCCTTCGGAGGGGACGTTAAAAGGTGTTCAAGAGGCTGCGCGATGACAGGTACTCGTTAAAGATCCCTATCCTAATAAAACCTGGATAGGCAGAATTTAGGACTCCCCTGTAGCATCGTCCGATTAGCCACAATAGCATAAAGTGACGTTAAATAAAAATAAGTAAATAAAATCGATAAATAGAGTACTTCAAAATAAATAAATACTATAGGAATATAAATATTATAAAATTTATAAATTAATAAAATAAAAACATCAACAGGCTATTAGCCTATAAAATTGAAATGCGTAAAATTCTAAACAAAACCTATATGGAAGATTTACTTATAAACATGTTTGAGCTATATGTCTCTGAATTAAAATTTACTATGACGAGTAAAACTTAATTATAACATAGAAATATACCAAGATTAACCTAGATTATGTTTATTTTTTTAAGCTCACTTTTATGCTATTGTGTCTAATCAGACGATGCTACAGTCCTAAATTTTGCCTAATCCAGCATTAATTAGGTTAGCGATCTTTAACAGAGTACCTGACATCGCTCAGGCTTGAGACCAACATTTTAGGATCTGCTACCTTTCAAAAATGCTAATGCCATAAGCCGGGTTCGAACCCGCGACTTTGGCCATAGAAATTCTGTTACGCTAGATGTCATATGACCCCTACCTAGATCATGATGAAAGAAAGTTAACAATTAAATTTAACATGGAAAAATAATTTTAAATGCATTAAATATTTACATGATCATTTATTCAATATGGTTAATTGCGTTACGTTTCACTTTATGCCATTAAAATCGAAATAATTTAATTTTGCCCAGAATGTAGAATTTTTTACGATATAAAATTTTTACTTTTTGTTATTTGGATGATAAATCGAATTTATAATGGTCAGACTTTCTCTAGGCGCGTATATTTGTCAATTAGGTTTTTGAATAATATATTTTAAAAATCCCATGGCTTCCAACAATGTGAAAGCAACGAAATTTTTTGTGATGGACAGTGATGTCCGTCCAACAGGATATCAGAAACAAACGAGCTTTGACAACAAGTGTAGCGTGGCTATTGTGGGCAGATGTGGGCTAGCTGTTATGGAAATGAGAGGTGCACCGACCGCGGAAACACAAATGGACCTAGCTCCCCCCCCCCACCCCTATATCACTGTTAACTTGATAACTAAGCGCTCGAAAGTCCTGCTTTCGTCATCTTAAAAGTAAATAAAAATATATAAAATAACATTATTCTGAGTCCTTTAAAAAAATACACTTGTACAATAAATAGACATTATGACATGTCTGGCCGAAACATCGTGAAAATTTTCTAATTCGAGTTTTCACCAGATATCCACATTTTAGGGTCCCCTGGGTCTTAATAACCAAGTCCCGAAAAAAGGTCTGTGTGTGTGTGTGTGTGTGTGTTGGTAAGTCTAGCGCAAAAACTAAAAGCCGTACGGAACTGAAATTTCATATTTAAGACAAATATACGCCCCAGATATTACAGCAAAGTTTATTTTATAAGAGCCATTTTATACCATGCATTTCCACCTTTTCTCAAAAACGGCTCTAACGATTTCAATTAAACTCGTTATATTGATGTAACATTTAATGGGCTTTAATATCATGTAGGTTTTATAATGATTGAAATAATTTGACAGGGCTTAAATGGCGATATTTTAATATTTTTTTTCCTCTAAAGTACATAAATGTGTACATTCCAAAAGATTAACCATATCATCTTGATGATATTGATTAAGGGCGGTTAAATATAGAAGTTGAGCGAATTTGATATACAACTAAAAGAGAAAAGTGCAAACATATTTTTTAATGTAATTTTTATGTTTTTGAACAAAAGAATAGCAATATAGATGTATAATATACCGTTGGATACCTAAAGATTTTAGAAAAAATATTATCTAATAAACGGAATTGTAAAAGTTAATGAAAAGTGATAAAAAGCCGATAAAACTAAAAAAAATGTAGATAAAACTATAATAGACTATTTAATGAATCACATCTTTCTATTTAAATTAAATTAAATCAATTCTTTAACAATTTATTTTCATCTCTAAATGCATTTGAAAATTCTTAAATTTATTTTACAACGGAGCTAATTGAAAATCGTGTGTTTCGCGCACTAGATTTTTTTAATATTTAATTTAAAAAAACAAAAATGGAAAAAATCTTTAGTGTTGAAGAAAATTTAAAAATTAATTATGTAGAAGGTTAGTTAGGGCCGCGGTCATTAAGAATCTACATACCAATAAGAAAAACTGGTGTGCGGCCTGCATTTTGTGCCTTCATCTGGGCTAAGAAAAACAAGATAGCAACTAATAGAATTAAAAGAAAAAATAATAATAAAAGTTAATTACAATAATAAGACTACAGTATGAAAATAGAGTAAGGTAGAATGATTATATTGGTAGGGAAATATTTGGATATTATTATGAAGAACTAATTAAAGAAAATCATAGTGTATAGGTAGAGATATATATGTGAAACGAGTACACTTAAATTAATAAAAAATAAAATATAGAAGTAAGATGACAGTTTTATAAGAAGAACAGTTTGAAGTTAGATAATATTAAACTGACCATCATATGTGAGGGGGCAGGATATATGACAGAAAAGATAAGGTTAGAAGAAAGAAATAAGTGGTGATAGGATATGAATCATAATCATAACAATAGGAAATCGTTATGATTATGATTTATTTTCATACTTATCCTATCACCTCTTACTTCTTTTTCCTATCCTTATTTTTTCTGTTATATAACCAACCCCCTCACACATGATTGTCAGTTTAATATTATATTATTTTAACATACGGTTCTTCTTACAAAACCGTAATCTTAATTATTAATTAATTTAAATTCACTTTTCCACACACACATATATATAAATATATATTTTATATCAATTGTATTAATATGTGATGGTGAAAAGTTAAAATTTGATAATGTGAATAAATTATAATATTAAATGACCTATATTGAGTAACAATATGGAAATAAATGTAAGTATATATATAATATTAAACAGAATGTAAATAGTTTAAATGATAAATTGTTTCTAATTTATAGATAATATGTTCTTAATGTGTATATAATTAGTTATAATATTTATTCAATTATATTTTAGATAATATTGAACATCTGAAGATGAGGCATGTGATACCTCAAAACGTAATAAGATTTATTATTGACATGTTTTGATAAATAAATACATATATACAAAATTAGAAGAGATTGTTCCAATTGATATAATCATATAAATATATATATATATATATATATAAAAGCTATTATATCCTTAATTTGTATACCTTTGATAATAATAATAAAAAATAAATTAATTAATCCACGAAGCTAGAATTTGTGTGATATAAATAATTATTTTTTACAGTAGTCCGATAATTGAACTGAAATTCCTTATAGTTTGTGTCTGTTTGGGATGTCAGGTGTTGGAAAAGGTGGGATTTGAATGAGAAAGGAGAAATAGCATGGGGAACATGAGAAGCTAGGGAATTCCTGATATCAACAAACGTGTAAAAACCGAGCGCATTTCCAAACATTATTTAAAAACTCTAATAACTAAACATGGTATCATGATATGACAAACATGTTGAAAAACTAACCAATGGAAGCACGCCAATTACTTGTATTACTAAATTGTATTGTACCGTACTTATTATATAGAGGTATAATCTGTATGAGTTTAATCATTTTTCACTTATTCATTTTTGAGATCTTTTACTTTAAATATTACTAAGCTAGAAAATAATCCTTTGAAAATTTATATTGAAAAAATTATATATCTTACACGATCAAAATTTCTTCATATTAAACCAGCACATTTTTTCTTCCTTATCTTTTTTATTATCATTGTTACACAATTTGTCACATGTAGTAGTCAACGTTTCGGGGCCCTTTCCCCATTATCAAGTCTAAACAAATTTTTAAAAACATTTTGCTTTTAGTTACAATTTATTAAATTTGTTTTCATAATATATAATTAACTTCAAATTACCTTTTTTTTCTGTACATTCTAATTTTCTATAGCTCACAGCTGCATTAGCATATTAAGGTTGACTATTGGCTCACTGTTTTTTCTATTGCAAACTTTGTACTTTAATATTGTTACATTGATCTAATTCCTGAGGTCTCTATTTATCAAAATTTCTAACAAGCAGTGCAATGAATATGTCGCGTGAAAACATTTCTAACCTCCCTCGTCATAGCGCGCCAAAGGTTTCAGTTGATGTAATTTTTTGTGATTTTTTAAAATCATTTTCTTGGCTACTTACGTAATGTATTTTAAGGACCAAAATTATATAAAATACTCTTATCATCATTATTTTTTGTTTGGTTCTTAAATATGCAAAATTACCGGAGTTAATACTTTTTAAAGCAAACGTAATTTTAACAGTGTAGAGAATTTTATAACTCCGGAACCAGCTTGGTCGCAAAGACCAAATTTATATCAATAAATCTCACGCACAAAGATCCCGAGGCGTTCGTCTTTTCGAGGAAATAACGGCAATCCCAGAGTTTTGAAAGTACAAGTTTTGAGTGGGTATAGAGTTTTTTTTTTTTTTTGGCAGGATAGGAATCTGGTTTCAAACCAAAATTGCGTTAAGGATTAGGGATTGTAAATATTGGATATTTAAAAAATACGTTGGAACCCAAAACTTTAATTATTAAAGTCGAATTAAGCCTAATTGTAGCCATGTAAACTATCATTTGAGTTTATTGGAAGGCTAGATCGTTATTATAGTGTAATGTGTTAACTCTGTTGCGGATCCCTGAAATGCCCTCTAAGAAATAAATTTACTTGTGAGCTGCAGTGTAATATAATCAGCTTGTTTGGTTAGGTGAGCATCTTAAACATTTTCTCTACCACCTGCAAAATAATCCTCTTTCTAAAAAATTACAAGTCACTAAAAAGTGACCTGCCCCCATCAAAAAAAAAAAAAAAAAAAAAAAAAAAAAAAAAAAAAAAAAAAAAAAAAAAAAAAAAAACGCAATATCTCTGGGACCGTACGCTGAATGAACAGACGCTTGTGTTCGTATTTATTTTTTATTTTTATATACGCTGTTAAATGTTTATTTTAACCCTTGGAATAATTGACTGACAACATTCAGTCTGTATGTCTATCCATGCCTATACTAAACGATTATTAAATTGAACCGCCTATCGCTCTGGGAGACTCCAGCTGTCAGATATTTTTTATAGTTAAAATTACTAGCATTACCAGCATAAATGTAAACTCTAACGACAAGTTAACGTATAAAAATATTAACGTAAGATTCTTATAAATAGATAAAACCAATTAAAACATGAAACAAAACAACAAATTATAGATTATTAGCAATTTTACTTCATAAATTATATATATTGTTTTTAAATATTTTTGATTATTATGTAATTTTAATTTTATACTTATGAGCTTGATTATTAGTAAAGAAACTATTGGGTTGTGTCACATGAAATGTCCGTTTTCAAGGTAAAGGATTTTTATTAAAAATACGATATGAAAACAAGATAATTTTATTCGAAGTATTTACCTTCTTTTTCTACACATTTTTCCCAACGTGACACCAAATTTTTATCCCCGAACTTAAAAACTCTGAGCTTTGAAGTAAAACAAAATCAGAAAACGCACTTTTCACTTGATCATCATTTTCAAAAAGTTTTCCTTTGACGAAGTTGTCTAAATTCCTGAACAGACAAGTCGGGAGAATATGGTGGGTGCGAAAGAACTTCGTAGCCCAGTTCTTTCAATTTTTGAACGGTATATTTTGAAACATGGGGTCTTGCTGCCGCTCAGTGAGATCATGAGGTACCCATGTATCGAGCTTTTTTACTTTCCCAATACACTTTAAATGTCTGGAAACGGTAGATGCACTTGCATTTAGTTGTGCTGAGAGTCCTTTAACTATTTGGTAGGGGTTTCCTTCTACTGTATGTTTCAGGACATCGTTGTCTATTACGGACGGAGGTCTTCCTCGGGGCAAGTATTCCAAGTCGGTATTCCCAGCTGAAAATTTTCATGTTCATTAACACTCCCTTCCCCAAACGCCTTGCAAATATTTCTAGCGGCCTCAGCTGCTGAATGGTCGAGTTTAAACTCGTACAAAAATATTATTCGAAAATAGCGTGTTTCCATGTTCATATTTGGAGGTATAGTAAAAAGCGGGTAATTGATTGGGAAGCTAATGTTTATAATACAAAGGTAGATGATTAGTAACTGTTTACTTTAAATACGTAAACATTCGGAAGAAAACAACAGATACCTGCAAAATCCTTTATGTATTTCAGAAACTATAAAAACGGACATTTCATGTAAAACAACCCAATATATTTGTACTTTCAGATAAAATTGTTACATGCACATGAAGTAGTGGTGAAGTAAATATCAGCCACCAACTTTGTTCATAAACAATAATTTTATTGGTTACTCATCCAGACATATATACATATATTAATATGTACTGTACAACATTGTTATTCTTAACTCTACCGACCCTTTATGCAAGACATTAAACGGATCATTATCAGACGTGAGCAAGTTATGAGCATTTAAAAAAATCTTAAAAGAATATAGTCCATCGTTTGATTAAAAAGAAAAAATCATATTGTTGAATATTGCGAAGCGCCTTGAATGAAAGATATGACGATGTCGAGTCATGTCGTGAATACGATAAGATTTGATGTACATCATGTAATTCCTAGATAAGAAGTAGTTTATTGGTTTTATTATTATTATATCGTTTTTAATTAACTAAAGATAAAAATCGATGTCTCCTCACCAATTTTCTCCCACTCCAATTATTGCTGTGTGGTATATGGTGGTGTTTCGAATATACTCGAGGAAGTCTTCAGTAACTCGCTAATAGGTCGAGTTGAAGTGGCTCCTACCTTCCATACGGAGACAATATTTTCTCCGATATTATATTTACCAAACACCCAACATCCTCTTATCCTATTTTATAGTATCCTACAGTTTAAATCCATAGTCTATTCTCTTGGAACTAAATCACGTCATTTTGACCTTTACATTATTCATTGCCCATTGAACTAATTCTTTTGATCATTTCGTTCTGCAGCCCTCTGGAATTTCATACCTACTCATATTCGCCATGTTTAGTCTCATTTCTTATTCAAATCCCGTTTTTTCCAACATCTCTCGGCGTATATAATTTCACGGTCGTTGGCCTAGAAACAGTACGAATCTCTATCTGTACTGTGCCCAAGACCCTTTTAATTTCCCAAGCCTAGAATCTTTTAGTGTCTTTTAATCTTTTTAGTGTGTGTGTATTATATATACAAATACTTTCTGGCAACCTTCCTCTTTCAAGTTTTCCAATTCCACCGCCCGTCCTACATTTCAGAAATGTTTTCATTCATATCCTCCGTCCACTCCCGAAACACTCGTTCGCGGCCTTCAGACCTGTATGTGACGCCCCATCGAACCGCAGCTTTCGACAGATCGTTCCTCATCCGTTCCTCGTCCGTATGGAATTCTATTCCTTCATATATTCGTCACTCTGACACTCTTCCTACCTTTAAATCCCGACTATTCAATCACTTCCTTTCTATCCAATTCCCAAAGAGACCTAAATAGATTCGAAAATCTCAATAAAAAGCAGTAAAAAACATAGAAACGATAATTTGAATATAATATTTTATTTGTGTTGTATTTGAACATTTACTGTATTATTTCATTAATATTCCACCAATATTGTAAAGTTCTTTTAATTAAAATTTGTATTTCGGATTTATATATGTATACAGATATGTGTATGTGTGTGTATGTAATATATATATATATAGTGTGTGTGTGGACATTTTCTCTTTATTTTATTTTTTATAGTTTTGTTATTAATGATCAGAAGGTATCTTTTAATTTATTATAATAGTTTATATTTGTCTTTATTTTATTATTTTGCTTGTTTTATTATACTCTAAGACACTAAAGTTACTTTATGTAAAATTTGTAATATTATTCTAAAGGGACATGTCCCAGAATAAATAAAGAATTTATTATTATTATTATTATATATATATATATATATATATATATATATATATATATATATACACATATATACATATATATTAATAGGTACTTTACAATATTGTTATTTATAAGGGACATAGTCCCAGAATAAAGCTTTTATTATTAAAGAAATATCAATATATTACTATTTCGCTGGGAATATAAAATATCGCCCTGCGTTCCACAAGGCGAACTGGCCGGGGTGGACTGGTTGGGAAATGAATTATCCATAATTCAGTGACGTTTCTTTTCCCTTTGAAAGACTTCACCAGGCTCCTTAAGGATCTGAAGGGGGATTACTAAGTAACAACCCTTTCCCTCAACTCTTATTTATTCAGACAGTCATAAATCGGAGGTAATTAAGACCAGTTCCAGACCATTGGAGTACAAAAGGATAACGCCGCAATCTAACAGCAATTATAAATATTTATACAAATTATTGTATTATTTATATTTTTTGAGAGCAAGTTATTATCCTTTATTATTAGGGTCAGGATTTTTTTTTATACATTGGCACATTTCGATTCATTTTTTTTTCTCTATTTTGTATTATCAGATACCCATATTTTTTAAATGAATGATTTAGAGCTGTTAATAATAAGTTTATGCTCATGTATTCTGTCAAAAATATCAACATTGTTTTAAATCAATTTTACAAAGTAGCACTGGTGTGCGTGTGTTTCAGATGTCCATTTAT
>CM041295.1:65528939-65713682 GCA_023052935.1 Piezodorus guildinii
TGTGCTGTGACAGAATTATCTACGGCCAGCAACAAAGAAATCCTTACAACACGGTTTAAGGTAACATGAGATACTTTCAGTTTTATAGATACAACTCCACGACTCCAGGCATATATTACAAACTGACCTCAAACATCACTGGAGGAATATGTAATGTACACAAATACAACAAACAGGGCTTGTGAAATAAAAAAGAATGTTTGCCATTACAAGGCGAAAAGACGTTTGTTAGGAGATATTAGAGTCAGAATAAAAGTTATTGTCCAGAGTTTTTCAAAGAGAAAATAAAATCATGAACAAATAGAACGAGACAATAAAGCGTCTCTTTTATATTTTATTCTCTGTATATTGCCATTTCTCTTCTGTTTTTTAAATAGAGTCTTCTAATTAAAAATGAAATTACATTTAACATTAAATATTGATTTTTAAAATATTTTCTCTTCTTTCTTATATTATATTAAATTTTTATTTATTAAGGTGAATTTTTTACATTTTTGGCTCTGCGTTTTATATATAAATAACACGTACATGTAAATAATCCCATACGGAATGAAGAAAACCATGTGAGGCAATAATTACAATAATAAAAATTGTCTCCCATTTGTCACCACTTCTTTCATATGAGTAAAATAAAATCAAAACATAGAATAATAAATTCCTTCTGGAAAAACAAATTATGTGATTAATCGAGATGGGAAATTTTGTAGACTTTGCACTCCCTAGATCTACTGATTTGCCTCCACCAGGACATTAAATAAAAATAAGTGTCGAAAGTTAACCAGAAGATAAAATTTCCAAACTAATTATTTATAACATGATAAGTATGTAAAGATACAATTATTATTATTTTTTTAATTTATGCCTCCCCGTTTCTGCTTTATATAAAAATTAATATAACATTCAGACACTGCTAGAGAGAAAAATGTTTTATTAAATAAACACTATGATGCACAAAAACATCGGGTTGCTTAGTTGTACACCGCATACTTTATCCATCGAAATCAGACAATAGTTAAAACTTTTTTTTTTTACATAATTAATTTATCCACAATTATTATTTGTATTAATAACAATTATTTAAAACGTCAATCTAACTTTTATAATAATGACTAATCAACCTTCTTTGTAGTTATTTAAAATCTATTTCACACTTCACTTCTCTCTTCAGAAAAAAAAAAAATCTGTATAAAAATATATGGATTGGGACACTGCTAACCATAAATATGATGATGGATAATTTCCAGGGGAACCATGATCACATTTTCGGTTAAAATGTGGTACCGGTTAATAGGAGAGAATTGAGACGTTGATTTCCAAAAGGTACTAATGGATATTTTTTACAAAATTGATTTTTTGACATATTTGTATTCTCATCATTTAGTTTTATCAAAATCTTCTATTTTATGTTATCTAATGTACACCTAAGTCCTTTATAAACGCAATTTAGAAATATAATTATTTTCTAAAGGAACTAATTACACATTTAATATCGTTCTAAATTATGCCAAAACATCTCATTTCATAACATTAACATGATGTTAATAATATATTAAAAAAAAAACAATTCTGGATTTTAATGCGAAAAGAATCAAATTAGCTAATTTAATAATGTAATAATTAGTGATTTTCGCGTCTCCTGTAAAATTTCCTAGAATGGATATAGTATCTTTTGGAAATCAACGTCTCAATGTTGGGGCATTTTCCCAGCACATGGGCTGGTGTTTCAGACTCTCGGCCGCCTTTGCGACTGAGGGACCCAACTTCTCTTGCCTGTCCGCCGGTTTCTGGACCTCTATGAATTATAATAAATATTATTTAAAGAAAATAAATTAGGACTCTAACTTCGACTGAAAGGATTCGTCATGGTTCTTAGTTGCAAGCGATCTGAAATAGACGAATGTGATCAATGCATATAGATATCCCGATAAATTTTTTTTTAAGGATGCACAATACAAATCAGCACGAATGGTGAACAAGCGCCAATGTGAATTTAACATATAACAGCATTTGTTATGCTTTGACGCGCGTTTCCTAGCAACCACAGAATACCAAAAATTGGAAACCAAAACATTACGAGTTCGAGCCTTGGTACCAGGGGGACTTTTATCTCGGCATTTATACCCCGCCCATGCTCCCTGGTCCGAGAAACCCCCGTATAGCCTTCAAAGGCGAAAAAAGAAAAAAAAAAAAAAAAAAAAACTCTCTGATGTAAGAAGGTTTTTATTTTGTTGGTTCGAAAATGTTCACCATGTCATCATATTAGTATTGATAAAAAGCAGGTAAATAGGTAAGTTGAACGAATTAAATATTCAACTAGAGGTGAAACGACCAAAAGTATTTTGAATTTAATTTTTTAACAAAAGAATAACACTATAAATTAATTAATTGCTTTGTTCGATTCTTCTTCGGGCTCCCTAGATACGCCCCCGCCATTTTATGGACACACCAATTTTATGGCGAGATGAAGTTGCTTTACCCTTCCAATCGTCGCAAGTATTTCCTTGCATCATTCCTTTACAAAGTTATCCAATTCCGCCGTCCAGCATACCTTTTTGACCTACAATTCAAATCCTCTGTCCTTTCCCGTTATACATGCTCCATCCCTTCAGATATATACACTACGGCCCACCGAACTGCACTTTTCGAAAGATCTTTTATCATTCGATCCTCAATCATATGGAATCCTATTCCTCATTCCGTCCGTCACTCCAACTCTCTTTCTACCTTCAAATCCCGCATATGTAATCATTTAGTGATTATCCAGAAACAATAAAATTGTAAAAAAGCTTTATTTTTTTCCTTCTCATTTACATAGGTCTATTTAATACCAGTAATTTTAAACTTTTTTATATGCGTTTAATTTATTCTAAGACTCTAAAGCACATTTTCGACATTTCGTGTAGCTTTTTCCATAAGGACATGTCCCAGAATGATAAATAATTTATTTATTATAGATGTATAATATACCGTTGGAAAGCTAAAGATTTTCACTTACCTCCATTTTTAAAATCAATGAAAAAATTTTCAAATACAGTTAGAGATAAAATACGTGAAACTATTAAAGAATTAATTAAATTGAATTTATATAGAAACATGCGTTTTATTAAAAAATCTGTTATATTATTTTATAAATTAATCAGTTAGTTTTATGTTCATTTCATCACTCTCTATTAACTTTTGAAAGCTTGTGTATGAGATAATATTTTTTCTGAAATGTTTAGCTTTCCAACGGTATATCATGCATGTATATTACTGCCCTTATGTTCAAAAACGATAAATTGCATTAAAAAATATTTTTTCAGTTTTCTCCTTTAGTTGGGTATCGAATTTATTCAATTTATATATTTACCTGTTTTTCATCAGCGTTAACAAGATAATATAGTTATTTTTATTGAATCTACAAAATTAAAGGTACTTTAGGGGAAGGAAATTTAAAATATCGGCATTCAAGCCCTGTCAGACCATTTTAATCCGAATGGAATCTAAATGATATTAAAGCCTATTAAATTTTACACGATGTAGCGGGTTTAATCAAAATCGTCGGAACCGTTTTCGAGAAAATCGAAAAAAGGTGCAAAATGCATAGTATAAAGTGCCTTTTCTGGTAAGCTGATTTTGATGAAAAAGGTTTTGTAACGTCACGGGCATATATTTGTCTTAAATATGTAATTTCAGTTTCATAGGACTTACCGTTTCCGCCCGGGAGTTACCACACACACACACGCACACACTTGGTAATTTGGACTCAGGGGACCCTAAAACGTGTATTTCCGTTGAAAACTGGAATTCGAAAATTTTCACGATCGTAATACTTCCTCTTACTATATATAGTAAGTGAAAGTAAAAAATTTGAGGTTATACACTAAATTGTAAAGGGTAATGGATGATAGATGAAAAGCGGATGAAACTAAAAGAATTATATGTAATTCTTTATATTGAAACCGGACCACTGGAACTGGTGAAACTTTTACGACAGTCGCTTCCAAGAAAAGTCAGTTCCACGGCAGAGCTGTAAATCTTAAGGAAGACCGTTTCTGTCTCGAGAACGGCCAAATAGACATCGTATAAATCACAAGCGGAGCATATTTTTAAAGCAAGCAGATAGGTTTCAACTACAAAAAACTGTTTTTTTAATCTTAATTAGAAGAAGGGTATATCAAGATTATATTACAATTAAAAGATTCTAATTATAATGAAAAAAAGTCACACGAATACCACTCATCTCGGTTGCTAAAATAAATTTAACAACTATTAAACAAAGTTGAAGTTGAAAAGATTTATAAGAATCATATTCAGTTTGGCGTTGGAAACACATTATAGATAAAATAGCATAACCATATAAAAAAATCTGGTGCACGCAATACACGACTCCCACTTACCTCCGTTGTCAGAGATCAAAATATATTGTTAAAGAATTAATTAAATTGAATTTCAATAGAAACATGTGTTTAATTAAAAAATGTAATAAATTACTATCTAGTTTTATTGGCTTTTCATCACTCTTTATTATATTTTACAAGATTGTGCATGAGATAATATTTTTTCTAAAATCTTTAGCTATCCAGCGGTATATTTTACATCTATATTACGATTCTTGTGTTCAAAAACACAAAAAGTGCATAGAAAATTATTTTTAGACTTTTCTCTTTTAGTTGTCTATCAAATTCGCTCAACTTGCATATTTAGCCGCTATTTATCAATGCTAATTAGATAATGTGATTATTTTTTGGAAATCTACTTTAAATTAAATGTACTTAAGAGGAAGAAAATTTAAAATATCGGCATTTAAGCCCAGTCAGACTCTTTAAATTAGAATGAAACCTGCATCATATTAAAGCCTATTAATTTTACAAACATTTAGCGAGTTTAATGTAAATCGTTGGAGCCGTTTTTGAAAAAATCGTTAAAATGTGCAAAAAAAAAAAAAAAATAAATAAATAAAATGCAAGGTATAAAGTGGCTCTTCTATAATATTTTTTATAAAATCTTTAGCTATCCAGCGGTATATTTTACATCTATATTACGATTCTTGTGTTCAAAAACACAAAAAGTGCATAAAAAATTATTTTTAGACTTTTCTCTTTTAGTTGTCTATCAAATTCGCTCAACTTGCATATTTAGCCGTTATTTATCAATGGTAATTAGATAATGTGATTATTTTTTGGAAATCCACTTTAAATTAAATGTACTTAAGAGGAAGAAAATTTAAAATATCGGCATTTAAGCCCAGTCAGACTATTTAAATTAGAATGAAACCTGCATCATATTAAAGCCTATTAAATTTTACAAACATATAGCGAGTTTAATGTAAATCGTTGGAGCCGTTTTTGAAAAAATCGTAAAAATGTGAAAAAAAAAAAAAAAAATGTATATATGATAATTCTTTATTACTATTCTTATGTTCGGGGGAAAAACATTATCTAAAAAATATTTTTCCTTGATTTGGTTTTCGAATTCGTTCAACTTGAATAGCTACCCATTTTTTTTTATTAAAGTTAATGAGATGATATGTATCTTTTTTGCATCTGCAGTACTTGAGGGGATGGAATTGAAAAAATCAGCATTTTTCATCAAACTATTAAAATCAGAATAAAATTTATATATTATTAAAGCCTATTAAATTTGTCATCGATATAGTGAGTTTAATCAAAATTGTAAGAGCCGTTTAGAGATAATCGTAAAATTGTTGCTATTTACTCAAAAACGGCTCTAACGATTTTGATTAAACTCACTATATCGATGACAAATTTAATAGGCTTTAATAATATAGAAGAAGAAGAAGAAAAATAAATTTTATTCTGGGACTTCTGTCCCCTAAGAATAACAAAAAAAAGTACAAGAGTGAGTATTAAGTCTGGCTTAAAAATAAAAACATTACAAAAACAAACTTAAGGTTATATTTATATTATATATAAACATAGTAAATACTGTTGCTTGAACGACATATGACTACTACTTGCATTATTTATAGTGTAGTAAATACAACGACAATAGAACATTCATGTATGACTATATAATACTGAAAACATGTGCATACAGAGATACTATGATTGAACCTCACAGTAATATCGTAAAATCGTAGAAAAAAAAGTTTTTGTTAACTTGAAATATGACTATTATTCTTAATTTTTTATACAATTATTCGGAAGACTGATATTATTCGGAAGACTGATGTCTTTAACTTATATAAGTTTAATTCTGATTGAAATAGTCTAATAGGGCTTAAATTGCGTATTTTTGTTTTTTTCCCTCTCAAGTACCTTTAATTTTGTATATCCTAAAAAACTAACCCTATCATCTTATCAGCATTGGCAAATAACGGCTAAATATACAAGTTGAACGAATTTGATGACTAACTAAAGGATAAAAGAGAAGAATGTTTTTTAAATGTAATTTTTGTTTTTTATATATTGAAAACAGTAACATATACGTATAAGTTTAGAAAAAACATTTTCTTATACATAAAGGTCTAAAAGGTAATTTTAAGCTGATTATTACACGTAAGAATTTAATATAGTTATATTATTTCATCTAAACCATATGTTTACTACAAAGCTGAATACAATTTTTTTCTAAATTAACTTAAAATTGTTTTCATAAACTTGTTACATAAAATTTATATAATATTTCTTAAATTGATTTTAACAGCAAAGGTAAGTGAAAGTTGTGTTTTGCCCGCACCAGATTTTTTTATCTTATATTTTTTTTTTTAATATTCATTTATTGAGAATTATTACAATCTGTTTCAGAATGAACAATAGTATAATAATGATATGAGACCACATTCATACAATATATACAGAAAATAATAATAATAGTCAAATTACATAAAATAGAAAATAAATAAATTCATATATATACAATAAAATAATTTATCTAATATTAGTATTATTAATTTGTACATTAGGAAATTGTCAAGTTGAAAACCAATTGCTATGCAAAATAAAACGATGCAGTATAAGCATAAGCCCTACCTCTTACCGGTTAACGTTTATTGGTAACTATCAGATATAACTTTCCGTATAATATTAAGCAATGACGGAACATCTGTCTGATAAAACCTTAGAGACGTTTATTACATCAGCGTGACCATGAAAGTCCATTGACCTGCCTTGTAGTACGAACAAAACTATTCTCAAAAGGTAATAAATTAGATTAAATGGCAATAAAAAATATATAATTCCCTTAATAGATAGAACCTCTACTAAAAACCTTGAGATAGTTTCTTATAAAACCTTACTAGGGTGAATAGTTTCTGTGAGTGCGTGAGGAGTGAGGAATGCTACGAGGAAAGAACGCACCTTCCCACGAAGAGTCTTTGTATACCGCCTAGTTGAATACCAATTGGGTTCTGACTAAGCATTCATTATGGGCTACAAGTAAACTTTAAACTTAGACCTGGCACAAGATAAACCTATTTAAAAGAGTTTTGAAAACGAAAGAATTATTAACTTATTTTTTTAAAAATCTGCTGAAGCCAACCACATACCTTTTCACTTACCTGAGTTGTTAAAATAAATTCCTGAACTATTAAATAAAGTTACAGTCGAAAAAGAATTATATTCAGTTTCGTTTGAAACATGTTTTTTAGATTAAGCAATATGAAATCGTTATGCAAATCTATAGTTTAGTTTTATACGTGTGTCGCCCTGTCCATTAATTTTTACATATTTGTGAATAAGCTTTTTTTTTTTTTTTTTAAATATCCAGGTTTTTAACGGTTTCTAATAGAAATGTTTTATTTTTTGGCAATGCTGACCAAATAAATCGGTTGCTAAAATAACACAGCATACTTATCAATCTCTCATGGACATGTTGCATATTTCAATTATATATATATATATATTTCCTAATCTATTCTAATACTAAATTTCTAATATTTTAATTTTATTTTCCTCTTTAGTTATTTACATTTTATTGAATTTTAATTTATTTATTTCTCTCTATCACTATTGTACATTTAAAATTTAAACTATAAAAATTTGGTGTGCACGCTATATAACCAAAAGATAAATAAATTCACCTAGGGAGTCTCAAATTACGTTTTTTGCTAACCCGCAACATCTATACCACCGTTCAAAAATTTAAAAAAAAAAAGAAAAAAAAAATTAATTTTGCTCTTCTCTCCTTCAATTGGGTATCAAATTCGTTCAACATTTAACCGCTTTTTAACAATTCTAAAAAAAATTATACGATTAACTTATTTCGAATCTACAAAATTAAAGGTACTTTAGAGGAATAAAATTCGAAAATTCCGAATTTAAGCCCTGCCAGACAACTCCATGGTATAAAATGGCTCTTCCGGTACGCCAATTTTGATAAAACAGTAGCTGTACCATCTCGGATGCATAGTTGTCTTAAATATGAAATTTTAGTTTCGTAGGACTTTTTGTTTTCGTGTTAGACTTACCACACACAGACCTTTACACGCGACTTGGCTATTTGGATTCAGGGGACCATAAAACGCGTATTTCCATTGAAAACTGGAATTAAAAACAATTTAACGATCTCAATACTTTCCCTTACTATATATTTCATATATAGGTAGGAGAAAGTAAAAAGTACAGCATCTATTAATAAATCTTGGTTCTTTGGGTGGGTGATGGAATAAAAAAAATAAATTAATCCTTAAAAGGACATTGTTGAGAGCGGCGTAGTCTAGTGGATAGAGCATTAGTCCACTGGTCTCCTAGTCCCGGGTTCGATTCTCGGCTTTGGTAGAAAATTTTTTTTAATAGAATAGATTATTTTATTTAAGCCGGGGGCGACCCTGGGGTATGGAGACCATCTTGGGAAACACCTATTCTCTATAAAGTGGGTACCCATAAAAAGGGGGAAACACTAGCGGCTGAACTTGCGTGACCTAGGCCCAATCACCTCAAAGAACGGCCGTTGGCTTAAAAACAGTATGGATCTCTATATGTACTGAGCCAAACACCTCCCCCTATGGGTTGCAGAGGTATTGATTTAAAAAATAAAATAAAATAAAGACATTGAACCTAGAAAAATAATACTAAATAAGGAACTTACCCGCTCATAAATTTTTATACTTCTGTTTGATATGAGACCCCACAGTGAAAAATTCTTCTCACCGTCCGTCCTGAAAAATAAAAAATAAGTATGAGAAAGATTTATAAGAATAGTTGGTAAACATAGCAGTACAACTATAGTAAATAGTATATTACGCACTGAATATATAGTATATACATTAAGTAGTATATAGAGAATCAAATACGCACGAAAAGGATGATTTTACTATTTCGAAGGATATGCCCGATTTTAATAATTTTCCGTTAATCCAACACTAAATATTATTTGGAATGATTAACTTTTCGAAGATGTTACGCGCAAAAAAATATTTTTTTTATTTTATTTTATTTATTTATTGCAATTTACAACTGTATAATGTAATACAACAAGCAAATTGCAATGAAATGTAAAAAGGCAAGAAGCGCATGTAGAGAAGCTTCCCAATGGAAGCACTCTAAAAATGTTCTAAACTAGAAGGTCTCGGGGCCATCTCTTTTTCAGACGCCTCGGAGGATAGTCAAGAATTGAAGAGGAAGAAAGGATTGAAACTAGAGGATTGGGTGGGAATGGAGTTTGCCATGAAAGGAATGTTATTTAGATCGGGCCAAATCAGCAACATACGGAAGAAACATTAAGGTCTTTATAGTATTCGTGACAAAGTAAGGAGCATTGAGTATTTTACGAAGGATTTTGGATTGTAGGGATTGGATACGGGAAGAATTCAATGGTTTAGTAAAGCCCCAAAGCTTTACTCCGTAAGTCCATATCGGGCTTATGATAGTCATGTAGATGAGTCTTTTGTAGTTAAGTGGAAGATTAGAACGTTTGTCTAGTAAGTGTTGAAGTAGTCGAAAACGTCGAACAGTTTCTTGTCGTTTCAGTCTTGTTCAGTCTAGTCAGTCTTCAGTCTTGTCTCTTGGGTTCCAAGTGAGACGTTTGTCTAGGTGCAGTCCTAGATATCGGATCTGTTCAACCGGGACAAGAGGAGTATTATTGAAGGGGACAGTAGGGCAGCATGTCATAGGTTTACGACGAAGGGTAAAGGTAATTTGGTTGGATTTGTTGGCATTTATTTTAATTCTCCAGTTCTGACACCATACTTCAAAGTCTCTGATGTGGGATTGGAGAGTTTGAGAGGCAATAGTTGGATCAGTATGGACTGATAACAAACAAGTGTCATCAGCGTAGGTAGAAAGGAAAGTGTTAGAATGGTATGGGATATCAGCTGTATAAACTGTAAAAAGAATAGGTCCTAAGCTACTGCCTTGAGGAACACCAGCAAACTGACTAAAAATTGATTAATAGGAATTATTATGATTTACTTTGAAGGATCTGTCAGTCACGTAGGACTTGATGATAACTATGTAGGAGGAAGGAAATTGCGGAGTTTGTAAAGCAATCCCGGGTGTCAGACTTGGTCAAAGGCTTGTTCTAAAAAATAAATAAATCAGAAGTATCGTAATTTCCTTTTCTTTCCTGAAACTGTCCATTTTCCATTTTTTTTTTTTTTTAATACTTTATTTATTTATTGTTTAATGTAAATATTTTTATTATTTCTTTATTGTAAATTATTATAAAAATTTATCTGTTGAGTTATTTTTTTGTTCATTTTATTTGTTATCATTTTATTGTTTATAGTTTTTTTTTTACTCAGAGACTCTAAAGTCCACATTTTATTTCCTGCTATAATAAAAAGCTTTTTATTCCTGAAGGGACTTGTCCTAGAATAAACTAAGAATTATTGCTTAAGGATTATATATATAAAATATATATATTTTTTAAATGTGACAAAATATATTTTATATATGTGCAATATAAAGGGATGATTAATGAACCCTTGAAAATGGCAAAGGGCGAAGTGTAGGAGGAAGAAAAAAGAAATAAGGAATGCTGAGTAAAAACGGATCATTTTATTTTTATAAAAACCTAGCAATAGATTTATTCACTCAAACAAATTGCAATCATAATTAAAACTAAGAATTATTATTATATACAGTTGGAAAGCTAAACAATTTAGAAAAAAATTAATCTGAAGCACATGTTTTCATCAAAACTCAATGTATTTTTTAAAAAAAACAATAAATGTTAAAATTGATCTATACTAGGGAGGCCAATTAAAGTTTTTCCAGGGAATATATATAAATACCGTACGATTCGGGTGCAAGATTTTTTTATCTATACTTTAAAACTATCGATTTCATCTAATATTTATTAGCATAGTTTATTGTTATCCTTATGAATAATAGTCACCCAGAACTGCCTCATAATAGGAACAGTTATCTAGGCTTTTCCTTTGTGTATCAAGTTAATTCTAGGTATCGGAAACTTGTTTCGAAGTTTAACTATAGATTTCTCGGTTCGATAGGCTTTGTGAGTACAACAAAGCCGCATCGACTACCTGTCATGTGAGATAGTTATTTGATTTAGTGAGCCTTTCTCGATTGCAAAATGTTTCATTGTTGCAACCAAAATAACTTAAATTTTTTCTCTCGATTAGAATATTTCCTAATAAAATTAAACACAATTTATATTACATATTGAAGAAATGTATTATAAATTGTAGGGCGAAAAAGCACTTCAAGAGCCATTTTGAACCACGCATTTTAGATCTTTTTACAATTTTCTCGAAAAGGAAAAGAACGATTTTGAATAAGCTCGCTAAAATAAGTTCGGAGTAGTTTTTAATAGTTTTTATTATTAGGTAAATATTTTTATTATTATTTTAATATTTACATCAATTATATGTGACCCGTTATGATCTATTACGTTTTGCCATATTTCAGGTAATTTTCGAAATTTGAACGTCATCAACAGTTGAAGGACGACACGAGCGCTTTGCGTCTTCTAAGCCAAAATTTCCGGTTCTGAACCGAGCAAACCCCTTATGAATGCTGATTTTTCTCAAGACATCATCGCCATGGACACTGCAAATTTTGTTAAACGTCTGTAAAGCGGATTTTCCTCTTTGGAAATAAAAAAAACATTAAAAAACGAAAACTAATTTATTTATCTTCCTTTTAGAGCAAGCAAAATACCACTTAAAGATAAGGAATCTCGGTTAAGACTGATATAAGCACCTTAACACAACGCAACATGTCTCTCCTATATAATTTTATTTTTAATTATTTTTTCTATTTTTATGTCCTAATAGAAGAAGATAGAATACCGTTAGATTTGAGAAAATATGCTGTTGCACAGTTAAGAATGATTACCGGTCATGGCTACCTCGCGAAACAATTGCATCGGATCGGAGTGGTAGAGTCTCCACTATGCTGCCTTTGTCCTGCGAATAGTGAAATGGATGCAGCGCATCTAGAAGTATGCTCCCGATTACAAAAAATAAGAGGTGAGCTCCAGCCAGATCACTTATGGCGAAAATCGAAATGGGAAGGCATAATTTAAAAAAAAAAATTGTATTCTGGGACTAGGTCCCCTAAGAATAACAGTTATGTACAATTGAAATATAGCATTTCCAAGTAAATTGTAACCTTTTCCAAGCAAGTCAAATGTAATTTTTTTCATTTTAAATGTAACCTTTTCCAAGTCAAATGCAACCCTTTCCAAAACAAATGTAACCATTTCCATTTCAAATGTCACCTTTTCCATTTCAAATGTTACCTTTTCCAAAGCAATTGTCACCTTTTTCTTCACTTCTAGCCTTTAATATTCCCTTTCATTTATTTATTTATTGAGAAATAATAATTAGTTTAACAAAATTTACGACTTTTTTAATAATTTTGGCATATCCTATCGCCATTTTTTTTTTTTTTTTTAGATATTTGATATCAAGTTCGGTTTTTTACGAGCAAATGTTTAAGAAAATTGATTATCGTCTATTTAGTTTTAAGATAGTTATTGATTTTGAGTTTTTAGAGGGGAGGTGTAGCTTTTGGGAATAATTAATGTGTTTTTTGGGTATTGTAATTACGTTTTTCGAGGTTACAAGGTTACAATTGACTTGGAAATGCTATATATATAATATGCCTGGCCAATAGTCAAAATAAATATGATTAATTATTATTTACAATGATTATTTAAAATTACAATTATTTACAATAAGGAAAAATACTATACATAAAAAATAACAAAGAAATTAATAAAAAATATATATCTTCTAAATTTTATCTTGTGAGAAAATAAAATAATATTTAAAGAAAAGCAAATTAAAACTTGGGCGTAAACAGTAATCTTCATTCATTCCATGTAGATTACTAGATAGAATTGACATATCACATTTGCTGATCCTCTATTTGGGATGACAGAAGGTATAGGAAAAGTTGGAATTTGAATGGGGATAAAGAGGCAGCATGGCGGATATGGATTAGTAGAGAATTCCAGAGTATTTATGTATACCATACCGTAGGAAAGTCATTAAAAAAATCCAAAAATTTCTAATGTTAGTCGAGTTTTGAAGATAATAGTTTATTTAATTTTGTTTCCAATTTAAAATAAATGTTTACAACGAATTTCAATATCATTCTTTTATGTTCAGAATATTAGGTTTATTTGGAACTATACGCGCACCAGATTTTTTACTCTTGAAGGGCATTGTTTAAAACTTTACCAGTAAAAATATATTAAGTCACAGTAAGAGTTTGCTGACGCCCGAATTTCCATAGAGTATGCAGCGATACCTGCATATATTACACGCAACAGAAAATTTCACGCTATAATTAACTTTCTACCTGTTCCTCTTTGGCGTTATCACTTCACTGCCTTTAAGATAATTTGTGAAAGTTCAATTAAATCACCATGCATTGATTTATTCAGTTCGAAATCGATTTTGCTCCATGTTTCGATTAGGTAAGAAGAGAAAGATATGAAACCGCTGCGGAGAGCAATTATTAATATACAATTAAAATAATTAATATTATTAAGAGTGAAATATATAAAAATCTTGGCTCATTTATTTCACAACTTAGACCTAATCGGCAAAACGTGATTTATTAATTGTTTGCGTACATTCTGTTATTTTTATTTAATTCATTTATTCCATTATTATGTTTATTTCCATTACTTATTCATTTTAATTACATCTGTTCACCCTGCATATAATAAAATAATGGAATCTAAGAAGCCTAATAATTATTACTTCTCCTAATTAATGTAGGTTATAGTTATTGCCGAGAGACCAATAAAATACATTTTTATTTACAAATGTTTAAAAAAAAACTATTTATATAGATATATACCAAATATATGGAATATAAACCAACGAAAAAAATCTGCTATAAAATAATAAAGCTGAACAATTTACAAATAAATGAATTAATCCATAATTCTAGGATTTTGATAAAATAAAACATTTTTGGAAGTAGAATAGTGGATTATCAATTTTACATTTAGTGAACGTCTCTTTGGGATCCTAGGTGTTGGAAAATATGGGATTTGAATGAGAGAAGAGAAGAAGCACGACGAATATTACCAGTTAGGGAATTCCAGAGAGATGCAGAGCGGATGTAAAAGGGATTATCAAAAGATTCGGTTCTATGGGAAGGAATGTAAAAGTCAGAATGGCGTGATCTGGTTTCAAGTAAGTGACTTGGGGATTTTATTTGAAGGATACTGTGTATATATGGAGGATGTTGAGATTTAATGACTAGGTTCCGAGGAAATATTGTCTACGTATGGAAGGTAGGAGCCACTTCAATTCTCTGTATAAGTGGGTTACATAAACATATATATATATGTATACAGATTGAAGAAGGGACTTATATCGTCAAAAGGAAAGAATCCTTACGGTTGTAAGACAAATATTATTTCAAAAGTATCTTTACTTATAAATAAAATCGATAAAGGATTTGTCAAATGCAGCATTTTAGATAAATATTGAAAGGAAGGGGGCGTGTTTTACAAGATTGATTTCAGATTTTATATAAAGGGATAAAGAAAGACATGAGGAGATTGCGGAAAGTCTATACTTGATACGAAAGAAACATTTATAAGCAGGAGAAAAAACACTTAAAATCGGCTTATTAAGAAAAAAGGGTATCTGGAACCCCCCAAAAAAAGAAAGTTAGTAAAACCCATTCACCTTTTTATCTTATTGGGGAGATTCCACAATCTCTCTTTATATAAAATTATGACACGATTTTGGTTTGGCAATAAAAAAGTTCGTGTCACGTTGGGAAAAATGTGTAGAAAACGAAGGTAAATACTTCGAATAAAATTATCTTGTTATCATATCGTATTTTTAATAAAAATCCTTTACCTTGAAAACGGACATTTTATGTGACACAACCCAATATATCATTTATTGGTATTTATTATTTCATTTATTAGTATTTATCTCAATTATAGGTTGTTGTTTGTTTTTTATTTTGTATATATATTATATTTTATTTTATTTGACTTTATCTTTGTATACTGTATATATTGTGTGAATGGGATCTTACATCACTATTACTAATGTTCATATAGAAACAAATTGTAATATATATTATATATATATATATATTATATATATATATATATATATATATATATATATATATATATATATATATATATATATATATATTATATAAATATAACATACACTTAATCTATTTTGATTAATCTTTTTCATCTCTACCGACGATGATTAAATATAATAATTAGTAGACGTCATAAAATAAACAATTATCATGTAATAGCATTTTTCTTTTCGACGAACTAAAACTCTCAAAGCTATAAACTCTAAATCGGTCGGACAGAGATTAAACGTAATGATATCTCGTACAATTTTCTTGCTAATTGCATTTTTCTTTACTACAAACTAAAACTTTCAAAGCGAAAAACTCTAAATCCGTCGGACAGAGATTAAACGTAATGCACCGCGTAAAATTTTCTTGCTAATTGAATTTTTCTTTAGGATAAACTAAAACTCTCAAAGCGATAAACTTTAAATCCATCGGAGAGAAATTGAATAAAATTACACCTCTTTCAATTTTCTTGCTAATTGCATTTTCCTTTATGACAAACTAAAACTCCCAAAACGATAAACTCTAAATCGGTCGAACAGAGATTAAACGTAATGAAACCTCGTACAAATTGCACGAGCGAAGCAGAGGCTGGTCCATTGGTTTAATTAAAAAGATATGTTTCCCACGGAACAGAACATTATTCTTTAAACTATACTTGATAGTTCTTAAAATTGACTGAAGCACACGAAAGTCGTGTGTTGTTTTTGGAAGTTTTCTGCAAAGGGAATGTTCGTTTTGATATTAATTTAATTCGGTTTTATAATAATAGTTTTCATTAAAGAATGGTTAAAACGAATGAATTTCCATTCAATGTCATTCCATCACGTCTACATAATACACAAAGAGAAAAAATCCAAGTCCCAAAAATATTCATACAATTTAACAGATGTAAACCATAGGTGGTCTCAAACTTTTGACCGGCAGTGTAAATATAATATAGACGTTGTATCAACTTGAGCAGGAATCGTGGTACCAGGTAAAAAAAAAATTCATTGGCTTGTTTATTCGGTTTTTAATATAAGCATCTATCTCATTAGAATTACGGGGTATGTTTCACAAATGGAGTGCTATAAAAACAAATAGTCATTGATATAGATATATTGTGGTGATACTTCCTTTCTAAATATTAGACTAGATTATTTTTACTTTCGCTTACCTATAGAAATATATAGTAAGGGAAAGTTTTGAGATCGTGAAGAAATTTCGAATTCTAGTTTTCAACGGAAATACACGTTTTAGGATCTCCTGAGTCTAAATGACCAAACCCCGCAAAAAGGTGTTTGTGTGTGTGTGGTGTGTGTGTGTGTGTATGTGTGTGTGTGTGTGGGTGGGTGGGGTAACTCACGGGCGATAACGAAAAGTCCTATGAAACTAAAATTTCATATTTAAGACACCTATACGCCGAGATATTACAGCAACTTTTTCATCAAAATAAGCTTACCAGAAGAGCCGCTTTATATCATGCATTATGCACCTTTTTACGATTTTCTCCAAAACAGCTAAATCGATTTTGTTTAAGCTCGCTATGTTGATGTAACATTTATTAAGCTTTTATATCATGTAGGTTTCATTCTTATTGAAATAGTCTGACAGGGCTTAAATTCCGATATTTTAAATTTTCTTCCTCTGTAGTATCTTTAATTTTGTAGATTCTAAAAAAATAACCGCACCATTTATTTATCATTGATAAAAAACAGATAAATACATAAGTTGGACGAATTCTATATTCAACTAAATGAGAAAAATGCCAAAGAATGTTCTTTTGTAATTTTTTTTTTTTTTTAAATTCGAACATTAATATAGAAGTATAATATAGCGTTGGAAAGCTAAAGATTTTAGAAAATACATTATCTTAAGCAAAAAGTTGTAAAAGGTAATATAAAGTGAGGAATAGGGAATAAACTTATTACTTATATATTTTTCCTACGAAAATGAATACACGTTTTATTGAAATCAACTTAAAATTGATTTTAACAGTCCAGTTAAGTGAATGTCGTGTGTTGACAGCACCATATTTTTTTTTAATGCCGACACAACCTATTTTTCCGATAATTATCCATCCAATAACCAAGATAATACCAAGTCTAAGCCAAGATTGGACTCACACCTACGCATCGGTCGGAAACTTAAATCGTGCTGTAAAAAAAAAAGCCAAAAGAAGTCACACGCTTCTTAATTTTAGGAGTCACACACTTGTTAGACGTATAATATACCGTTGGAAAGAGCAAGGATTTAGAAAAGTTAATATGTAATAAAATAAATCGTAGGAGTTAATTTACAGTTGTTGTAAGCCAATCAACTTATGAACATATGTTATTGCTAAAGCTGGAGGTTAAATGTACAGGATCGGGTAAGTTCTTCTTTCTTTTAGTATGAAGATTTTATAAACAATATTACATACCAAATTGTAAAGTTATTAAAGTAAATGGTAAATTGTTATATATATATATATATATATATATTATATATATATATATTTATATATATATATATATATATATATATATATATTGTTTGATCAGTTCTCGACTGTTGATAATTTAAGTTTGTGTTGTTCTCAGGTTTCAGTCAATGAATAAACAATTTTTTTTTTTTCAGTGTTCTTTCAAAACTTGTAGGCTAAACACGTCTAATTAAGACACTATTTTGTCCAAAATTGTAAGTAATTTTATAATAATATCTTTAATGTAAATCCTAATTTGAAATATATATGTACCTACTGTATGATTATTCATTGTTCAATGTACTCTTTTTTACATCTCTAACATTGACATCATATATTAATTATTGTATAATAATATTAATGTTCTGTATTTTTGTTTTTTCCACTGTAAAGGCATGATTAGGAGAACAATAAATTCTCGAAACGTCGCATAGATAAAATTGTTTATTCATTGACTGAAACCTAAGAACAACACAAACTTTATGTATATATATATATATATATATATATATATATATATATATATATATATATATATATATATATAAACTAACATTGTTATTATTTTTTTTCAATTTTAAATTATTTCATAAAAACAGATCTTTCACCGAAAAATAAACGGGATTTCCATGGAAACTAAATCAAAACTTTAAAATGTGTTCTAAAAGTTTATTTGGAATATAAAATAATTAAACCTAATATAGAAAGAAATCTTTATTATTTAAGTTTTTAAAAACATACATTGCAATCAAGTTTTTTTTTATATGGGAAAAATAAATAAAAAATAAAACAGAAAGTCTAAGTTGGCTTCATTTGATACATAATTTATTCTGTTAAGTAATTATAAAAAGTTAATATAAATAAAAGATACCCTCCTGTGCCAAAGGTTACGGGTTCAAACCCGCAGGTGGTCCTAGTTATGCGGACGTTAAAAGGTGGTCACGAGCCTGTTCAATGTCAGGTACTCGATCCCTATCCTAATAAAACCTGGATAGGCAAAATTTAGGACTCCCACTCTAGCATCGTCCGATTAGCTATTGTAGCATAAAGTGACGTTAAATAAATAAATAAAGAAAATAAAAGGCACAAATAAAAACATATAACATCAAATGAGTCTAGTTATTCATTATCTAAGTCTAGATTCATCACATATTTGCGGAAGATTGATTTTTGAGATGGATAAATAATCGGTGTAAGAAAGTAGTTAGGTATGACACTATTCGGAGGTAGATGGGTAATGAGTTCCCAAGTATGGTAGCACGGATGATAAAGGACTTTTTAAAAGATGCTGTTCTATGGGAGGGTAGGTATAGATCGGTAGATTAAGATCTTGTATTTGGGGTGAACAGAAGGTCGCGGAGTAAGGAGGTCAAATATATAGGAAGGTTTTCGGGCTCGCAAGGATTAGAATAGGAAGATGCCAAGAAGGTATTTTCTTTGGGATTCGGGATAGAGCTACCTTTGACCAGAATACCAATGAGAGGCATGTGACTGACTAGAGAGGTCGTACATAAATCTTATAAACCTATTCATTAATCTTTTTTAGCCTCATCTCGTTTTCGTCACTGAGTCTCCCATATACTAGGCATCCATAGTCAAAGTGGGGGAGGATGAGAGAAGACACTAAGAGGTGACGGGTACTTCAAGGAAAAAAATTAAAAATAAAAGCTGTTTGAGAATAGAGATGGATTTTCTGATAATTTGGGAATTATTTAGGAATTTAGTATACTAGAATAAACGTAAATTTAGAATTATTCTGGTCATGAGATGCCTCAAAATAACAAATATTGATATTAACAAACGTTGATTTATGTTGAAATTAAATGTTGTTTTGAAAAGTTTTCACTTGGATGGTTTTTGATGTAGTATAATCGATAGTCGATTATTCCGGTTGACCTGAAATCTGGATTATTAATTCTCGATTATCTAAATGTGTCATGACAGTCAACAGGTTGCAAACTCAACCCTCCTTAAATTCTTAAGGGGAAAAAAATATTATCAATAAGAATTGTAAAAGTTAATGCGAATCAATTACGATTAATTTACACACGATTATTCTTTATTTAAAAAACCTAAAGCCACAGTTCTTAAGTTAATTATTGATTTATAGTCTTAAAATGAAAGTCGACAAGATATAAATAATTTTACAAATGAGAAATTGCAAACACATAAACCATAAAACAATCGACTAAAAAAATAAACGCACACTTTAGCAAAAATAATTAAAGATTTTTAGTTTGGAATGGAAATGTCAAAGTCAAATATCTATTTGGGCCGTTTATTTTGAAAGTGGACTAAGTCCACTATTACTTACATTGGTAATTTTTTTGTCTGAACAGAAATTATTAAACGCAGAGATTGTTCAACACATGCAAGTATCCAAAAATTTATATTTCAAATTAATCAAAATTATCTTCATCACTACCTTCAGACATTATCAATCATTATATCACAATTTATGTAAAAATGAACTTATGATACTTTAAAAAAAAAGCATGAAAAGTCATTTACAAGTCTTCCGGGGGAAACGGCGTGGTCTAGCGGATAGAGCACTAGTCTATTGTTCTGCAGGTCCCACGTTATAATCCCGGCAGTAGCAGAATATTATTTATTCAGTTATTTGAGGTGTAGGGTGACTTAGGGGTGTGGAGACTCTTCTAGGGTATAATCAGCTTCTATAAAGTGGGTACCAAAAATAGGTGTAAAAAGTCACACGTCCCTCACTGGTATTCTGGTCAAAGGTGGCTCCATCCCGAGTCCCGAAGAAAATACCTACTTGGCATCTTCCTATTCCAATCCTTGCGTGCACACCCTAATAACAAAATCTCAACCTACCCTCTGATAAAACAGAATCCTTTAAAAAGACCTTTATCATTATGCTATCATACTTTGAAACTCATTATCCATCTCCCTCCGAATTGTGCCATCCCTAACCACATTTAAACACCAAAAATTGTTTAACCACCTCCTCAAAAATCAATCTTCCACACATATGCGATAAATCTAGACTTCGATAATACATAACTCATTTAATGTTGTTATCTGTCCTTATTTTTAAAAAAATATAATTTAGTTGACTAAATAATTATGTATCAAATGAAGCCAGATAAATTGGACTTTCTCTGTTCACTGTGTATTATTCTTAGGGAACGAAATTCCTCAGAATAAAAATTATTTTTCATTCATTCATCTCGGCCTACTAGCCTCACTGCACGACCGTTAGCTTAGAAACAGCACGAATCTCTATATGTAATTAGCCCAGGGCCTAACCCTTCATGGTTGGTAGAGGTACAGGTATATATATATATATATATATATATATATATATAAGGCTTTCAAAATTTATTGAATGAACATAGATAATGAATTTGTGGATTTACAATGAAGAGTGAATCGTGTAGTTTATACCTTTTACTTAAAAAATATAAGCACCTCTGTAATAACAATGGTATATGAACAAGAAAACATGGAATATTTAACTTTATTTATAAGTAAACTTCTTGGAATCGGTTCAGTGACATTATAGAAACGTGGAAATTTTTTTTTTTAGAAAACGGTTAATTAAATAATAATAAACTGCTTGGTGATTACCCCCTTATTTACACCGTCGTAATGTCCTTGACAAAATTACATTCCGAGAAGGGGGTATAATTTTTAAGCTAATTATGATGAGGACCTCGTTACAGGCTCCCCGACGTTCCAAAACAAATTGCGCTTAATTCGCACTCTATTGTTCTCCGAAAGACATAAATTCACCTGTGGGCGGGCAGGATATAGTTCGGCACTAGACTAACTGATAAGAACTTATTATGATTTATCAAACTTAGTGGTAATCTTTGAAGCGTTTTGAAAATAGTCTTAAAAAGCCAACGGCAGGCCACGGAAGAAATGTGAGGGAGATCACCCCATACAGTCAGGTTATTCTCCATTAGTTTTGGAACCCACATCAGAGAGGCTGGTTACGTCTAAGAAAGGTCTTCCGACCCTTAGGGCTCACCCATGGCTGATCTAATGACAAAAGATTTAGAGAAACCGAAGGTTCAATGCCGATGCTATCCATCTTTGCCTACATAATTCCATCATCCAAGAGCAAATCTTACGCTTCGGCCTACCTTTTGTTCATTCAATTCGTTTTTCAAAGTCTAACAACTGAGCATGGCTATTTAAGCTACAACGAGAGTACGGGCTCGTTGATTCCGTGTTGTGTACCCTTCTAAATTCTCTACTTCTCTTCGGTAAAAAATAGTTTACGTAGCACCTTATTCTCACAAACGAAGAGGCGCTGTTCATCATTCAAACTAAGATACCACGTTTCGTACCCAAAAAGAACCGCCGGGAGAATATTAGTTTTGTAAATTCTTACTTTTAAGTTTCTTGGCAGAACAGCGAATTTATTTCCTCTTTCATTCTAGCCATGATAGAAGTTCGAATCTCAGTACCGTGAAGTTTTTTTTAAGCATGTAACTAAATGGGGTTTCACTCACTCGGGTATGTAAGACCCGTCAGCCAACTAGTGACTCCTCACAACATGATCCTACCCTGCAAAATATCATAAAAAATCGCGGTATGAAACCATTGCGTACGACCAAGGGTCTCTAAGGCCTGTAGCGCAAACCGAAAAATTTCTAAATGTTCAAACATGTAATAAACATATATTTCGTCTAATATATATTTCCTTCGAGTCCTATCTCTTAACCAGACAGTATTAAATGCCAGTGTACCCAAGAACCGCCAACCCCGAACTCAAGGAATTTTACCGCTTATCTTAGCTGATACAACAAAATAAAATCCTGCTATACCCAGGCTTGAACTCGTATTCGGTAAATTAGTATCTCATTGCCTAATCCTACCTCGTGCTCTTGTAGTAAATTAAAAAAAAACAAATAAAAACTTCATTATTTACAACTTCAGTGTAAAGCTCTCCAAATCGTATTGTTTGATCTATAAATCAAGTTTTTACGGATGTTAGTGGATAAACTAGATATCTTTACGCATTTTTTTCTCTCAGATTAATATGGTTCACGAATGGATAGTATCTCGAGTAATGGTCGATAAATAAATAGTTCTAAAGAAAAATAAAATTTGTTATTTTTAAACAATAACAAAAAGGAAGAAGCTGGAATAAAAGAAAGACAACCAATACTTTATCAACAATAAGCTGCTCGACTTCCATACAAAAAAGTCAAATGCTCACCATATCCTATCTGTTTACAAAAAACAGGAATATTTTTGGTATTAGCACGCACGCACTCACATGCACAGCTGAGCTCTATCTTTCTACGGAACCAACAAAATTCCCCAAATCCATTCCTTACAATCCAGATACATGTTCAGAGTAATAAGAACTTAATTGTTCATAACCAACTTAATAACCCTTAAGTTTTATATTTCGCCTGAAATAAACACCGATTAAGCCTCTGTTAAAGCCATACTAACACAAACCCAACATTTTCTTATCATGTAAATTTGATCATTTTCTAAAATAGGGGGAAAATTGTGGTGCGCGCAACACACCACTTTCACACACTTTTCCTTTGTTATAAAACAATGTAAGAACTTTCAAATAAAATTAGTTTAGAAAAAAAGTTTGGAGAATTAAATTCAAAAGTTTCGATAGAAACATGATTCATCAAATGATCAATTATACTATTAATTTTTGTAAAAATTTTTAATAAATTATATTTGACCCATTTTCGATTTATTACATGTGCCATCTTTCAGGTAATTATTTAATTCCGTCCTCCCAGAACAGTTGAAGGTCGATTTTCCAAGTTAAAATTTCGGGTACTGAACCGAGCAAACCACGGCCATACACACTGAAAATTTTGTTAACCGTCTTTGCAACGGATTTTCCTATCATTAAATTATTTTATTTTCCTATTTTGAGAAAGCAAAATACTACTAAAAGATAAGTAATCTCAGTTGAAACTGATCCATAAAAGCGCCTTATAGCTCATCCTTTTTATAATGTATAAGCAATATGGGCCAAGTAAATATGATTATAATATATTAATATAAACACAGAGAGGATAAAATTGAAATATTGCAAAACACTAAAACCTCTTTTACAGCCCAATATATTATATTTTCCTATATTTATAGTCTGTTTTTATATTAAAGGCTATAAAACTTTACATGGGTATAGCGAATTGGAATATAAAAAGGGTTTTAATAAAAACTCATTAAATATCAATCTAATAATTCGGTGTTTTTCATCAATTTCAAAATTTAACTTATTCATCAATTCAAAATTCATCAACCTATCAGGCAGAATTGGCAGAATATTAAATGGCTTGATATGATTATGAAATTCTCGAACCATATTTTTTTTTTTGTATAAATTCAATATTGTGAGTAAATCTAATGTTGTGATTAAATATAATATTGGGATTAAATATAATATTATACACCAATGTTTCAATAACTGTCCTTGAAGGCATTATTTAAGATTTAAAAACTACATAGAAATAGCCTCCTATACGAAATTAATTTTTTTTAATGCTACCTGGAAGACATTTTAATAAATAAGTGAATAATGGGTACATAAATATATAAATATCAGCGAAAAATATTCCGACCATAACTACGGTAAAAAGTAGTTTGGGTTAATAATTGAATAAGGGTCTGATTTTTTTTTAACCGTTAATGTTTAATAGACCCGGTCGTTTGTATCATGCTCCACGATATTAATTATTTATCATCACAAAAAAATATATGAAATAGTAAAAAAAAATATGTATATATATATATATATATATATATATATATATATATATATATATATATATATATAAAATGAAAGAAAAATTAAATAAGCTATTTATTTTTTTGGACTATTTTACAATACTATTTTTTGTTCAAATATTCTTTCCATTAATAACGACTATTGATATATCTTTGGCCAATTTATCTTAAACTTATTCAATTTTTCAACAAAAAGACTTTTTAATTAAACTTAAAAACCATTCAAATCTGTACTCCACACTTGAGTAAATCCTTGATTTTTTTTTATATTACTATAAAATCAGGATTCACCGACTTATACATGAATTATATAGTAAGTAATGGGAAAACTGCAATAGTGAAGGATTTTAATTCAAAGTTGTCCACCTAAATTTAGAGGCTTAAAGAGAAATGGACTGAATATGATTTTTTTTCCAATTTGGAGACATTTCAAAAAAGAAAATGCTATAAATATATTCATTATTATAAATAATAATTTGAGGTAGATGATATAAAATAAAACTTGAATTAGGCGAAAAATAATATACAGAGTAGATAAAAACGGCCAATAATATCGAGGACCGAAAGGTTAATGAGAAAATAAAATAAATAAATTCACTATGTAAAAAGTAATGCTGCAATACCCAAAATTGTTTTTGATAAATTATGCAATTCTAATTTATGGATCAATACTAATTAAGAATAAAATATATAACTATAAATAATGAATCATAACAAAGTTTATATATTAAATGTTATAATTATATACACGTTGTTTTTTATATTAATTTATGTATTAATGAAAAATACGAGTAAATGTGAAAAAAATATGATACAGATGTAAAAAAACTACACAAAAGCGAGGTAACATAGATCATCTTTTTTTCAGACACCTCGGAGGATAGTTAGGAATGGAAGAACTTACTTCCACTGAAGTTTTTAACCTGTAATTTAGAGACAGAATGGAGTTCTTAATGGAAAAAAAAGAGGTATTTCTTTTAAGCTGAATCGGAAATAAATATTTAGGTACATTATGTATGATTTCATTCGTGAAAAAATAAGGAGCATCGAGGATTTCGACCTGTAAGGATTGGATACTGGTTTAGTGGAGTTCCAAACCTTTTCTACGTTAATCCAAACAGACTTTTCTATAATAATAATATAATATTATATAAGACATGATAAGCCTTTTGTATTTATTTGCAAGCTTATAGCTTGTGTCCAGTAACTGATGAAGTAGCTAAAAACAGTGAATAATCTTTTCAGTCATGTATGAGGATTCCAAGTTAGACGTATCTTCAAGATGGCCGCCAAAGCATAGAAAGGAAGTGATTAACAAGTTTACGACGAAGCTCAAAAATGGATATATTTAATATACTTTCACAGTAGTAAGCCATTAATCATATAAAAAGTCTGCATTTCATTTATTAGCAAAGCTTTAAAAAGTTTTTTTTTCAAGATTGGTACGTATTGAGAATTTACAAAAGCCCCGTGTTAGGAAGGTTTTTTTCTTAAGCGAACAAGTCAGAATTTTACATAAAAGAAAAACATTAAAAGAGATTTTTATCCTTGATAAATGTTAAAACTCTGTCACAAGGAATTCTCGTTTACTTTCTTACGAGATAAAGAATAATGATACGTAAGAATGCGGATTAAATAACATTAAACAATATTAATTAATATAATAAATCATTAGGATAATGAGGTATCTGATGGTAAAGAAAATAAGAACATATGCAATCCAATACAGAGTTGGCAAGACTTCATGACATTTACCGACAAGGTCAAAACCATCTTTCTCCCTATGTTCGTTCACTTAAGCCACAAGACAACGTTTAACATTTAATTTATAACAGCTTGTAATTAATGCTGGTCGTGTATATAGCAATAATTACAGTAAGCAAATATAAATAAAATAAATCCTTGAGTGCTCAGTAACTAAATGATTTTAAGAGTAACGGTTTTAACAATTGACAATTTGCTTACGTTTTCTAGGTATTAGAAAACCACTGGAGATCATAATAACAGTCATTTTTTGTAAGTCATATATTAGTTAGACAGAGTTGCCTTTTCTTCCTTAAAAACCTGATGTGCACATCACAAAACTTCACTGAATGAATTATAATTGTTTTTATTCTGTCCCATAAGATTCCATTTATTATCAATTAAATAACAGGAAAGTAAAATTTAAGAACAACGAAAATAACTTATGTTTTACGTCACCCCCTATTCTTTCTAAGGCCTTAAATATTACATAATAATTAATAAAAAATCGTTCCTTTCTAAAAGTATATTTTACAACTATATTCCTATCCTTATCAATTTGGTCGCAATAAAATAATTTATAAAATACAATTACTCCGGGCTACCGGGGTGACCCCGGCTGAGGCAAAATTATTAAATTGTTTAATCGGTTATTTAAGACGTAAAGCGACCCTGGGTTATGTCTGTGTCCTTATGTGTGTGTCCTGGGGCACACTCGGCTTCTATAAACTGGGTAACCAAAAATCTGGAGGTGGTGCGTGATCAAGGCCTAATCAACTCCTTACACAGCCGTTGCCCGTGAATCCGTACGAATTTCTATATTTACTGAACCAAAGACAGTTGTAAAAATTGTAAGGAAAAGTATTGTGGTCGTGAATATTTTCGGATCTATCTTTTTTTCCATTTGGTAACAGGATTATTACACAGTTCATGATTACCGAATTTAAATTATACAAAGTTTTCAAATTTAAATATATAACTTAAAGGAATCATTTAGAATATTCGGGATATACGTACACCTTTTAAACTATTTCTATGATAAAACCTAGCTGGACATTTATTAGAATCTAATCAAAATCATCAAAGCCACTTCCTAGATAATTTAAAAAAAGTTAAAAATTGGTAGTTCCAGTAAGCTGTTTTCGGCGGGGAAATTGTTGTTACAAACATTATTGTAATATATTATTTCAATTTTATACTATTTGTTTATGAGTTAGATGTAATGATAGATTTAAAAATTTACATATACATCCATCCATTTTTAAATCATGAAAACAAACAGAAAATGTTAGCTAACATGACATAATAGAATATGTGTATATAACCCAGCAATATATTGATTTTGGATTTCTATTTTACATATGCTCGGTAAGCCCATGGACGGTTAAATAAATGAGTTTTGACTGAAATGGTAGAATAAATAATTGTTTCGTCACACCTGAATTCAATAATTTAACCTCCATATTAGTAGAAGCACAGTGTCTTCAACACTTCAACAGCCTAAAGTATTCCATACATATCTGAATATATGAATGTGTATGCTCCATTACAAAAAAAAAATGGAAATAATAATAAAAGTTAAATACAACGAGTTGAGCAGAGTGAATAGGCTACCAAGAGTGGCTGGGACAAGCCACAAACAATAATTGGCCCTAGTTGACTGTAATTTCACAAAGCGGCGTGAAATGACTGAGTGATGGATGTTGGCTGGAGGCTCCAGTTATATATTATTGTCAGCCTGGAGTGGCCCAATGGTTCTACTCATGAGTGCAACGATGAAACCCACTTACCCCGGCCTTCGTTCCTCGATCATTCCTTAACTGTCACCTTTGAAAATCGGATTAAATTCTGTCATTCGATTTTAGAGTAAAAAAATACGCTATCCACGCTATTTTTCCTTATAGTCACTTCCTCAATTACGGAAAGTAATTGCTCGAGTTTTCTAGATCCTATTTTCATTTGAGTTCACTGCACAAGGGTGCAATTTAGATTTAATTATTTAGAATAGTGTTTCAGATTTCGCTTTAGAAGAATGAAAAAAGATAAACTTAAATTTCCTGCAATTCTGTGAGGACTCAAAACGCTAGTTAATAAGATTTGTTTTTGTACCTTAATATATCTACAACCACCAATTTAAATGAAGCCGTTTTATTTAGTTAGTTTTATCTTGTCAAATTAAATTGATCTAAGCTTATAAACTGATTGTTATTAAAGTTTTACTCAAATGAAATAAACTTACATCAGTCAAAAAATCAATAATATCATAAATTCATGAAATCTCAAATATAGGCATTCATTCAACTTCTTAATAATAATAATAGTAAAATAACTTTATTCTAGGACCATGTCCCTCAAGAATAACTATGTGGTACAGTAAATATACACTTCAATATATACATGTCTGGCCGAGAGACCAATAAAATAAACTTTTATTTACAAATGTGTAAAAAATATAAATAAAACCTATTTATATAGATATATACAAAATATATGTATTATAAATAAAAGGAAAAAATCTGCTATAAAATAATGGAGCTGAACAACTTCTAAATAAATGGATTAAACCATTTTTTTTTTTTTTTTTTTTTTTTGGAATTTGGTAAAATAAAAAAAATTGTCTTCCGTTGAAAGTAGGATATTGGGTTAACATTTTTATATTAAGTGTGCGTCTCTTTGGGATCCTAGAAGGTGTTGGAAAAGATGGGATTTGAGAAGAGAAGGGAAAAAGTATGGCGAATATGATTAGGTAGGGGATTCCAGAGAGATGCAGAGCGTATATAAAAGGAATTATAAAAAGATTTGGTTCTATGGGTAGGAACGTAAAAATCAGAATGGCGTGATCTGGTTTCAAATGAGCGAATTGAGGATTTGAATTGAAGGATACTATGAATGTATGGAGGATGTTGAGATTTAATGACTTGGTAGAGGTATGTTCCGAGGAAATATTTTCTACGTATAGGATTTTTTTTTATCAAACACGCAAAAAAAAACATAATAATGTAATGCGAATCACTTTAACTACTAAGGTTTAGAGAATACAGCACTAGTCCACTGTTCTCCTGGGTGCTGGGTTCGAATCCCGGCTGTGGCAGAATATTATTAATTCTGTTAATTCAGCGGGGGAGCGACCCTAGGGTATGGAGACCCTCCAAGGGAAGACAGAGCCTCCATAAACTAGGTACCCAAACAATGGTGGAAACCTGAAGGCTGAATGTGATCTCGGGCTAATCACCTCCTTGCACGGCCGTTGGCCTAAAAACAGAACGAATCTCTATAAGAGTCCAAGACCCTTCATGGGTTGTAGAGGTACAGTTTTTTTTTTTTTTTTGGTCTTTTTCAACAAGTAAGATATATGCTCGATAAACAATAAAAGGGGAAAATCCCATCTAATAAAATATATCATTATTTTAATAAATAATACTTATATCATTCCCGAAAGTGAACACCAATTTTAAAGCAATTGATTATTTTAAATGGATAAAAATAAATGACTGAACTATTGAAATATAGGATATTTTTTGTAATGTAATCGTAGTATTTTATATTAGAAGCTAGTATTGATTCGAAGTTGCCTATTTCAAGTTCTTAACAACACTTAAATCCAACTTATAAGGATTCAGCGTTGAATTCCTTTCTTAAAGGGATCTATTTTCACGTTGACTGTGTTGTTCATAGACTATAGAGCTCTGGAGGGAAATAATGTTAATTTAAAAAAAATTAAATTTCAACATTTTTTTTTAATATTTGGACCATACACCAATATTAATTAATGTGATTGCCGTAGGGTAACTTTTATATTGTTTAAAGTTATAATATGAAAAATTAAAAAAAGGATTACAAGATAATTTTTTTTCTAACAGCGAAATTTATAAATGTATTCGTTAATGCAACGAGTGATTAAATACATGAAAAAACGTAGAAAAACTGCCTATCAGCAGCACTCTAGTTAATTGGTAATTTAAACTAGAAGATCCTGAGGCCATCTTCTTTTCAGACGCATCGGAGGGTTAACAAGAATTTGAGAGGTTGCCAGGATAGAAACTAGTGGGTTTGAGAGGGAATAAACTCAGTCATGGAAGGAGTTACCTGGTTCTGGCCAATTTAAAATTAAAAAAAAAATACAAATTAATAAGATTTTATTCTTAATTGAAAATGACTACAATTTATTTAGAAACTTCAATTTTCAAATATTTTTTTTCCTGTCCTTTTAATTTACAATATACTTGTTTTTACTATGTACTTATGTTAAATTAAACATATTTAGACCGCCTCAGTTCCGAAAGGCTACCTTTTTGAATTGATATAAAAATAATTAAGATTTACTGAGGTAACGACAAATCCGATTAGACTTTTATAAAAATATCAGAGCTTTCAAAAACAGTTAAGAAGTTCTACATATAAAGTGAGCAGTACCGGTTCACAAATATATATATATATATATATATATATATATATAATATATATATATATATATATATATATATATTTACTCCAAATGGTTTAGACTTAATTCAGTAATAAGAAAAAAATCTAAGATTTAAATAAAAGAGAAAGCATACAACCCTAGTAAGTGCTTGTGTTTGTTATTGAATAAGGACCGTACTGTATAACGACTTGTTTATACATCTTTTTTTACAAATGTTTTCATTGTTCAGAATATAACATTAAAAAAAAAAATTATTAATAAAATGCATTTAATAATAACAGGCATTTATTCAATTTTATAAGCATCCTTTCGTACGGTAACTATTGAAAATAGGTTGAATTGACGTATTTTACAAGAATAAACAATTCTAGATGTTTCAGGATTATAAATAAAAAAAATGAGGTCTGGGGTCTGAGAGACCCCACCTCACCAAATTTGACTATTCATTTCACCTCACCAGTTGAAGGTTAAGCTGCTGTGGGTAATCCGAAGATACTACAGTGGGTGTCCTGAATATAGGTTGAATAACGTATTTTACAAGAATAAACAATTCTAGATGTTTCAGTATTAAAAAAAAAGTGGTCTGTGGTCTAAGAGACCCCACCTCACCAATTTTGATTATAAATTTCACCTCACCAGTTACAGGTTAATATTATTTCTTATGCTGTAATTCTACTTCGTCATGTATGTACTTGAAGCGTGTCCATGTTCCAATAACAGTATTCGTTTTATTACTCATTTTAATATCCTCTTCCGTTTGATTTTATGTAAATTTTATTACACCATAAATGGGATGATGTGGACGCCCAAGCCTCTCGCTCAGGAGAAAGCTATCTTTCTCGGAAGGGCTCCGTCAGCATTTAGTAGAAGTAACTTATGAATCGGTCCCTTAATTTTTTTCGCGTTTAACTAATACCATGAAGAAGCTGGATTTTGAAATACTACAGATTTTACTAAAACTATTAGTGTATTTAATATTTCCGGATGTTGAATAATTGTTTATTATGGTTTTATAGGACGTAGATCTATGGTGGGGTCAGGAAACCCTTCTGGCACCCATCCATTCTTTTTCATGTACCTTTTAATAAAGGGAAAAACCTGTCGGTTGTGCGAAATCTATGCCATATCACCTCTTTTCACTGCAGTTTAAACAGTGCGGTTCTTATTTCATAAGATAACCAAGTTCTTTCAAAGGTTGTGGGGTTTATATCATTTTTTATATATTATTATTTATATACTGGATTTCATATTACTGAATGATGTCCAATCAATTAGGGGTAAAAACCTCTGACATACTTTAATAGTAATATTTTTTTTTCTTTCACTTACTATACATAGTAAGGGGAAGTATTGCGATCGTGAAAATTTTCGAATTCCAATTTTCAACGGAAATACACGTTTTAGGGTCCCCTGAGTCCAAATAACCAAGTCCCGCAAAAAGGTCTGTGTGTGTGGTAGCTCCCGGGCGGAAACGGTAAGTCCTATAAAACTGAAATTTCATATTTAAAACAACTATACGCCCGAGACGTGACAATACTTTTTTCATCAAAATGAGCTTACCAGAAGAGACATTTTATACCATGCATTTTGTACCTTTTTTCGATTTTCTCGAAAACGGTTCCGACGATTTTGATTAAACTCGCTATATCAATGTAAAATTTAATGGGCTTCAATATCATTTAGGTTTTATTCTGATTAAAATGGTCTGACAGGGCTTAAATGCCGATATTTTAAATTTTCTTTCTGTAAAGTACCTTTAATTTTGTTGATTCTATAAAAATAACTATATTATCTTGTTACCACTGATAAAAAACAGGTAAGTATGTAAGTTGAATAAATTCGATACCCAACTAAAGGAGAAAACAGAAAAAATATTTTTTTAATGCAATTTTTCGTTTTTTAACATAAGAGCAGTAATATACATGTATGATATACCGTTGGAAAGCTAAAGATTTTAGAAAAAATATCATCTCATACACAAGCTTTTAGAAGTTAATAGAGAGTGATGAGAACTAACTAACTGATTATTTTAGATAATAATATAATAGATTTTTTTATAAAACACATGTTTCTATATAAATTCAATTTGATTAATTCCTTAATAGTTTCACGTATTTTTATCCCCCTTTAGAATTATATAACAGGAAATATAAATCTGGTGCGGGCAACACACGACTTTCACTTACCTTGACAGATAAAATAAATTTAAAAACTATATAAATACACTTCAATTTGAAAAATAAGTGAGGGCATAACTAAGGATTTTTTACTCCCTTTACAAAATCCTAGGGCCACCTGCAGGTTTGAACCCGGGACCTTAGGCATAGGAGGCTGTTATGCTAACCACCATGCTACAGGTAACCCCTAGAATGAAGTGGTTGCGCTTAAAAAATGTATAAGAATTTCTTCATAAAATAAATAAATGCAAAGAGCTTGAGACACGATAAGTATATATTTTTCACTCTCGATAATAAAGGACCTTCCTTACCATATAAAAAAAGAGAGAATTTAGCATTTTGGGCACTTCATCCCTATTTTTTGGCTATTAACTTCTCATATTAAAATATTAGATAGTCGACCCACCCACCCCTGTTTCGCACGGGTGCAATTTGAATGAGGTGTCATTTTAGTTTAAAAAAGCTCTGACTGATCAATTTAAAGTTAATTGCTTTGGGAGTTTTAGTTCATCTTAGCGAAAAGTTAAATTGGAAAGAAAATATGTTTATTTTATAATGTCTATTAATTATCGTATTCAATCATCGGTAGAAGTGAATTACATAACAATACAATATGTTGAATTGTTATGTAATTTTGATGTTATAATTATGAGATTGATTATTTAAAAAAAACTAAATTTGTACTTGTAGATAAAAATTGTTCTTTGCACCAGAAGATGTCATTACAACCGAAACGTAGGGCATCATAATTAAATAAAATAGTGGTAAAGTTAATTATCAGCCTCTAACTTTTTATTATGGGAAACTTAAATTTTCTGTCATAAATGCTATCTTTTAAAATAAGAAACAAATAAACTGGCCAATCTTGATTTACTTTTTACAATTCTGCCGATGATTAAATACGATAATCAATGAACATTATAAAATAAACATATTTTCTTTATAATTTCACTTTTCACTGAGATGAACTGAAACTCCCAAAGCAATTAACTCTTAATCGGTCAGTCAGAGATTTTTAAAACTAAAATGACACCTCATTAAAATTACACCTGTGCGAAGCAGGGGCGGGTCTACTATCTAATATTTTAGTATGAGACGTTAATGGCGAAAAATAGCGATTAAGTGCCCAAAATGCTAAATTATCTTTTTTTTTTATATATGGTAAGGAAGGTCCTTTATTATTAAGAGTGAAAAATATATACTTATCGTATCTCAAGCTCTTTGCATTTATTTATTTTATGAAGAAATTTTTATACATTTTTTAAGCGCAACCACTTCATTCTAGGGGTTACCCGTAGCATGGTGGTTAGCATAACAGCCTCCTATGCCTAAGGTCCCGAGTTCGAACCCGCAGGTGGCCCTATGATTTTTTAATGAGAGTAAAAAATCCTTAGTTATGCCGTCCTTCGGAGAGGAATTTAAAAGGTGGTCCCGAGCCTGTGCAATGTAGACTTGGGCATAATCGAATGATCGTCATAATCGGATGATCGGACTTCGATGATTTAAATAATCGAATGATTTCATAATCGAATGATTAATATGCATTTTGAGAAACGATATGCCACAGTTCCCGTCTCTATAGTGGCTGAGCTGCATATAATTTATGTGATAAGAAAAAAAAAAAAAGAAAAAAAAAAAGGTCGTTCGATTTTCGCACCTCCTTATAATCCTTCGATTATCGTTAAACAATTCAGTTCGAATGATCATTCGTTTCTCCAAACCGATTAATCCGATAATCGATTAATTCGAATGATTGAAATAATCGAATGATCCGATAATCGGCATTCGATTATGCCTACTCCTAGTGCGATGTCAGGTCCCTCATCAGTTAAAGATCCCTAACCTTATAAAACCTGGATAGGCAAAATTTAGGAATCCCACTGTAACATCGTCCGATTAGCCACAGCAGCATAAATAAGCAAACAAACACTTCATTCTATATAGGGGCACCTAAATTTAAACAAATGACGTATCATATTTGTCATCTAATTGCTCCATTGATTTTAAAAAAATTTAATTATTATAAGAGACTTAAAAATACACAATCTAAGTATACACAACGAACCTAAATATCAATAATGACACTACATTTTTCTATATACATTTGACTAACCTATATCGGCGAATGCTCGTGAATACTTTAAAAGAAATATCACTGGAAACTAGAAAATAAAGTTCTAAAAGATTTAGTTCTTTACGGCAATAGTGAAGTTTAAAATTACATAATATTATAAGTTGTGTCAAAGGATTAGTCTAATGTTCTAGGTAATTTATGGTTCAAGTAATACCAATGAACCCGCAAATTATAATCATGTATACTATATGATTTTAGAGATCATCCACTAAATGTCTTGGCACAAATCAGCGGAAAAAATTCTGTTCGTTTTTGAAAAATCTTTTTTCTTTTTTTTTTTTTTTTTTTAGAAACATCTCTAAAATATCAAATACTGTAGCCGTATACTGGGAAAAAGGCTCTTTTCTGGAAGAAATTAAATATGAATCGCAATTGGAAATACCTGAAGAAACCACAACGAGCCAACAGAGGTTAGTTTCACACTTTAGTCCAGAATAGTATACAGAAGAGTATAAGTATGGAGAAAAAAATTTGTTATGTTAAATTTTTCGATTTATTGTATTCAAAATATTATTTCCCATAAACTTTGTATATGTAGTTAATGCCTCAGGAAGGGAATTTTATAAGCAGAGACCTATTTAAGACGGATGAAAAGCCATTTATTTAACTTTGGAGGCTCCAATAGACATAATTAAAAAAATAAATAAAAATATGTAAGAAAAACACTTGGTAAAAGAGATAATTTCCAATATTAAGAGACGCGATTGGAGTAACGTTTTTATTCTTACTAATAAATCACATCACAACCCATAATAATAATTTTTTAAAAAATATATCTTGATTTGATCAATTATAGAATTTTGGCTACTAAATCGCTATTTTTTCCAACTGTGCGGAGACTTATTACAAAATTAGGCTAATTAAACCCTGTTAATATACTCATAATTTAACGGGCGTTCAATGAAGGGGATGTGAAAAAAGTTTATATCTGGACCGTTAGACAGAAGTGGAAAGAGTAGACCGAGACGTAGAATGGAAGATTTGTCTTAGTCTGATCTTGCAGACCTTTGATGGCCGTTTGCGGAGGAAGTGAAACCACTAGAGTCGTTAAAACTAACTCGAGTAGGCTCCAAAGTGGATAGTTCGTTATTTCCGCATCAATTCATGTGCAGTAGAATCACACTTCATTCATGACCTAAGAGAAAATACATGCCCATTGAGGAAATAGTTTAGGGAAAAAGCGAGATAGTAGTAAACCAAAATTAAACTTTTTTTTATTGTTATTAACTAGTATAATTATTAATTATGCTATGGACTCTTATGATTAACGTGCTGTTGTGCAATAACCATGATGCCTGATACAGTCCAGATGTTCTTAACATTTTACTTTTTCTTTTATTTACTTTAACTTATAAGATATCGCGACCGTGAAAATTTTCGAATTATTCGGAAATACACGTTTCAGGGTCCTCTGAGTCCAAAATAACAAGTCCAAGTGTGTGTATGTGGTAAGTGAATCTCAAAAACCGAGATTTTCACAAAACTAAAATGTTAATTTATTTGATAAAATAATGAACAAAATCTGGTACGGGCAATAAACGACTTTCACTTACCACCGTTGTTAAAATCGATAAAAGAATTTTCGAATACAGTTAGAGATAAAAATACGTGAAACTATTAAAGAATTAATTAAATTGAATTTCTATGGAAACATGTGTTTTATTAAAAAATCTATTATATTATCTAAAATAATCAGTTAGTTTTATCTTATTTTCATCACTCTCTATTAACTTTTAAAAGCTTGTGTATGAGTTAATATTTTTTCTAAAATCTTTAGCTTTCCAACGGTATATCATACATGTATATTACTGCTCTTATGTTCTATAACAAAAAATTGCACTAAATTTTTTTTCTCAGTTTTATCCTTTAGTTGTTCTTCAAATTCGCACAACTTACATATTTACCTGTTTTTAATCAGTGGTAACAAGATAATATAGTTATTTTTATAGAATCAACAAAATTAAAGGTACTTTGGAGGAAGAAAATTTAAAATATCGGCATTTAAGCCCTGTCAAACTATTTCAACTATAGTGAAACTACATGATAGTAAAGCCCATTAAATTTTACATCCATATAGTGAGCTTAATCCAAATCGTTGTCTTAATAAATAAAAAACAAACAAACGAGTTATATATATATATATATATATATATATATATATATATATATATATATATATATATATATAATACGTATATTATAATATATATATATTATAATACGATATATTATAATACGATTATATTATATAGATATTATAATACGTATTATATAGATATTATAATACGATATAATATATATATAATTACGTATATAGATAATATATATATATTACGATTATATATATATATATATATATATATATATATATATATATATATAATAGATATAGATATATATATAACGCATAAATATCAACGTTATCAATTTTTTTTAATACCTTAAAAAAATTTAGATAGACCGGAAAAGACCATATAGAGATGGCGCGACGCGGCATGGTGGCGTGGTGAGTCTACGGTGACTCAATGCACTTCTTCGAATCAATTCTGAGCCAAACAAAACGCCTATGATAACTAAGGCTACACACAAAAATGCTATGGATTTTTTCAATCAAAAAAGGTAATAATCAATAAGGTAATCTATTATTAAATTAATTTGTTTTTTTAATAATAAGTAATATAAATTTATTAATTAGAATAGAGGAAAAAAAAATTGAAATTGTGTGTGCAACATGTCGAATAGGAATTGATAGGTAAGCTGTGTAATATAAGTAACCCGATGTATTTAAGCGGGATTGCCAAAAATAAAGGATTTATCTCATATTTACAGAATTATAATTAAATACATAGAAAGAAATAACTATATATTTCCCCTTTTGTTTTTTCCCACGTCTTTAGACTCAGGGAACACTAAAACGCGTATATCAATTGAAAACTGCAATTCGAAAATTATCACGATCGCAATACTTTTTCTTACTATATATTTCATGTATAGGTAAGTGAATGTAATAAATGAATAAAATAATATATAACATTTTTCTTTCCTTATAATATCGTACGAACTTAAAAGAATGCCATTATATCCCAGTAAAATAAGGATATTTGTGAGAATTAAATTAATTCGAAAAAAGCTGGAAATCGTTTAAATACCTCTTAATTGTCCCAAATAAAAGTAATCGGAGTTTGCACCATCACAGGTGGTTAGATTAACTTTTTGGAGTCGAAAAACCTCTAATTTTTTGCACTTGTGTTCCGTTTTTCGCCAAAACTCGTAAACGGTGCTTCCTATAGAAAACAATTTTCTTTTCAACATGAAAGAATGTTAAATTTCCGTTCAAGAACTCATGTTAGTTATTGAATTTTGTTAAGTAATATTGCCGCAATCATCCGTCAGAAATATGCAAATATTTTCATTTTTGTTGAAAAACCCAATTTGTTTACTAAGAGACTGTGACTTGGAAACAACTATCAAAATCGAAAAAATTCATAGAATGAAAGTTGTAGAGGATCAAATTTCAAGTCTAATAGCTTTAATAAATTTTAGATTCAGTTGGTGCGAAGCCCTCTTTTACTGGGCTAATAGTAATGGCATGTTTCTAATTTAATTCATATATAATTAATGAAAACTAAAATAATTTTTAGCTTTGAATAGCACGAAATCAATTTTTAAGCATCTTTACATGCTTTTCCGCTCCTTCCCTCCACTAATTTCGGCTGCCCCTAAAACTCTTTCCCAGGACGAACGGGAATCTTTGTTCTCCTTTCATCACAAGTCTCTTTTGTGCTAACGTATGTTACTATTACTTTCCCCGCCACTTTCTCGAAAGTGCATTGGCTCTCATTTCTGAAAATAGTTGCATTTTCAAAAATAATGAAGTGGAAAATCAAAAGCTCTTGTGTCGGAAGGTATTGGAAAATTTAATAGCAGCACATGTTTGCTTTACAAAATAATAAAATATCTAAAATCAATAAGTCGTAAACATCATAATATTATAAGTCAAAATAATGTATAGGGGGATGAAACTGTTTCTAAGGCCAACGAATAACTCCGAGATCACTCCAGATTTTTCACTCTACACACTTAATAGAGACTATTTGTGCCCCAGGATGGTCTACATATCCCAGGGTCGCCCCACGGCTGCAATAACACAATTAAGTAATATTCTGCCACAACCGGGATTCAGACCCGGGACCTTAAAACAGCACACTAGAACTCAAACCAGAAGACCACACCGCTCCCAATCTAGAAGGATAAAGGATAATATACTAGGTACGTATGCAAAAATAAATAATGTTAAAGATATAAATGAGAACTACTTGGATTATAAAAACTCACACTTAATACACTGTTTGGGCTTCTAGAAAAAAATGACGGCTATAACAGTCGTTCACGACGATAATAGCGTTCGGTAGTCGTCCCACACGTTTAGTACATTTCAGTTCATGCAGTTGAAATGTGTGTTTTTGTGAAGACGAACCATTTATTCTGTATCTTTTCATGAATTAGGTAAACATAGATCAATTACTCTTCTCAAAATTGAATAAATAAAAAAGTAAAATTAGTTGACAGAATATGTACCAAATTAGAAAAGAAACATCATATAGATGTAAAACTTATCCGCAGAAACCGCCATTGTGTCAAGAATGCTACGAATCCTATCATTTATAGTGATTTCTTGTATGTATGTAATTTTTATTTCATTTTTACTATTTTATAAGCAAAATAAATCACAAATGATAATATTTTTTCAAACTGATTTTCTTGTGCTAAGTTTACACCTATTTAATCTCTTTTATTCATGGGAATAGTTTTGAATTAGTAAAAAAAAATACCCTATAGTGGCCACGACGGTCATCGCCGTCGAAAGTGTTTTTAGAAAAACTGTGACCAAATGTTATAATTTTCACCTCCAAAAAGTGTTTTTGAGCACGATCGTCAAATTAAAAATGTGCGGCGACGGGTTAATAGAGGAGGAAACCTGCAGGTTGAAGGCGATCTCGGTAAAATCATCTGCAAGCCTAATCTTTCCCTAGTAACCGAGTAGTGCTTACCAAGGACCGAACTTTAGAACCTTCATGGTATAACGTGCTATAGTTTTAATTAATGTAAAAGTGCAATTATCTTCTTATTTAACACTAACTACTTTTAGATAAACATATGGATACACGACGCAACGGTATTCTCAAAAAAATATAAAACGTTTTCATCTAAAAATAATCAAGCATTCATTCCATGCATATGCAGTTAAGGAGAGTATTGAAGCCGGCTACAATATGCGACATCTCTTTCAAGAATACCTAAACCTCTTCCCCACAAATAAAATAAAACGCTTCATCTTCACCAGATGGAATGTAAAAGGTATATGAATAAATGTCCGAATCGATCCCAAGTTATGATGAATTTTTGGCATAAATGCTTAAAAAACAGAACGGAGAATATAAGCGATTTCTTTTGATACAGTTGGTGACCTACAACATCTTGTTTCAGTATGTATACGTTCGTGTCTGGCTTGACCTATCATAAAAGGGAATCAGTGAAGACCCTTGTTTGTGGCAGTGTATAACGTGCCATTTATAAACAGTAAATGAAACCTGTTTTGGCAATGACGAGAACGTAGGAAGGATTTTAGTTAGATGGCCAAGTAAATTGAAAATATAATTTATAAAGGATATATTCGAGTAAGAATGGGAAATTTGTACAATACACGCGTTAATTTGATTTATACTTGGGGGGATCGATTTGGAGTCGAATACAAATAATTCTCCTAAATTTTTAGCTTTTCAACTCGAATGGTTTTCGACATTTTTTTGTCGATTTTTATTATTTTTTTAATAGTAACATTCGAAAAAGATTATATGATTCTTAATCGAACAACCAATTTTTTGTGGGAAAATGAAAATTTAAAAAAAATCTTTTTTGAAAGGTCTCAATCACCACATTTGTTTTCAGATAATGTATTTAATACTTTTCTATACTCAGGATTTTTTTCTTTTGAATTTCTGAAGTCGTGTACAAACTTTTACATTTTTATTATAAAATATTTGCGCCAGCCAACGTACTATAACGCCGTATATTTGGTCACTTTTAATCATTTCTTCTAAGGATTTGCCTATTTAGGTAACCTATCAACAATAAACAATATAACCACCATGATTTTTGTCATTCTACGAATTATATTACAAACAACCCGTTTATATTGAGAATAATTCTACGTTACACAATTAAATAACAATGCAGAGTTATTGGTATTATCTATTTTTTTCTCTGGCAAAGGTGTATTTTTGATATGAAAAATAATTTTATATAATGTTTTTGGTAATAAATAAAAACCTGTTTAAACCTGAGATTACAGGAATAACAAAAAAAAATATATATAAGTATATATGTGTATATTGTTCGACAAATTAAAAAAATCATCATAAATTAATTTAAAATTTTAATATTAAAAAAAAAAAAAACGAAAAAATAGATTTATTTAAAAATCTCGAAAACTGTTTCAGTTGCAGAGCTACAAATTTAGGTGAATCATTTTTATTCGACACCAACTCAATTCCCTCAGTAAGAATAAAAAACTCCACGGGGGCAATTTTCCCATTCTTACCCCAGCTATACGATTTAAAAAATATGTACGTGCTTAGAAGTAAAAATATCTTTAAAAAACATATTATGTTAATATATAATTGTATTTTTTATCTTTATTTTTATCAGTTTATAGAATATGTATTATTTTTCAAAGGTAGAGAAACAAACTTTTTTAGGCGCTACTAGGGGGTAACTGAATACTTTGGATGACGTCAATGCAACGGATACGCGTTATGGTGATGACGGGGTTATATAACATCCGCTTTTTAAATATTTACGCTGTGTGTATACAGTATGCTCATAATAATAATCATTTTATTGATAAATATTTTATTATGATATTTTGAACCTTAAAGTAGGTTTTTATACAACGAAATAATTACTAATTTTTTTTTTTTTTTAATTTATAATAACATAGACCAATGTCCACTACATATGAAGAAAATATGAGAAGAGAGAGAAAAATTATCAATTGGATCGGCTGCTCAACTTTGCTGAGTTGCTATTAATACACAGCATACTATTCAATCTTTAAGATAATCTAAAAAAAAAATGGGTGATATATTTCTAAATAAACCTATTTAGCCATATTACTTATGTTAAAATCGGTCAAGGAAAATTTACGAACCCAGGCTAGTAATAAGACTAACTATATTATTATATGTATACATATATATTATATGTATATACGCTTTATTATTATGTTACAAGATTGAATTCAACATAGAATCTACAAGATAGTTTTAGTAAAAGGTAAGTTATGGGTTTTAATACGAATGGAGTTTTATATACCCTCTTAGTGGTTTACAAAGACCTTTTAAGTTGTATAGCTGTCATCTGGTAAGGGTGAAAATGGTGTCCACCCTTAATAAAACCGTACGTCAACGACATGCTCTATATCCCCCATACCTTCACCCCTCTTTGTGTCGAGCTTCAAGACTTAAGTGGCTGGAACGGGTAACATCTATTGAAAGTAAGGTACATCTCCTCCAACTCCTTTGAGAGGAGCCAACTTCAATTCTGAAAGGAGTCAACTCCTCTATGCCGGAACCACTCAACTCCCTAATACTTTATTTTGAAAAAGTGACTTCGGCATTAAGGAAAGATTTATTAATAAAACTTATAATCTCATTATAGATACTGATAAATTTATTATTAAACGTAAAAAGAATTTTTAGAAGAAAAAAATGTAATGTTATGATAACTAAACGAATAACTGATCTTTATACAATAACAGTTAGTAACATTCCAAATCTAGAGTAAAAGCCAGTATTCCGTTTTTTCTTTTTTTTTTAACAACTTTTATTTATTAAGTAATATTACAATCTGTCCTAATTTGGACATTCATAGTAGCGGTGAAAGATAACATTCATACAATATTTACACAGCAATAAAATTATAGTAAAATATATATACAATAATGAATCAATAAAATGTTTACAAAGTCTAGAAATCACTCATACCTATATCCACGTCATACATACAGCACATTGAGTGGAGAATCTAGCCAGTGCTAGAACTTCAATATATACATATTTTCAAGAGGTCGCGGGGCCACTGCCGTTTCAACCTTCTAGGGGGCAGTAAGGATGTGTGGAGCTGGAAAGGGATTGCGCTAGGGGATTGGGGTAATGAATAAGGTTCTAATGGAGTTTGGAGAATTTTGATGAAATAAGATCTAAAATAAATGGAATTTTTTAAATATTGGAAAATTTAGGTCGTGGTGTAAGGTATAGTTGGTGACATAATAAGGAGAATTTACTATTGTTCGGAGGGAGGATTTTGGATTAAAAGGATTGGATGCTTAGAACGAATGGATGTTAGAACGTCTAGCTGTCTCCCACAGTTCAAGTCCGTAAGTACAGATAAGCTTCAGTATAGTCTTGTAGATGAATAATTTGTTGTCAACTGTAAGCTCAGATTTTCTGTTGAGTAGTCGGTATAATTGTTTACGTATCTAGAAACGTAATTCCTTAAACTTTGAATAAATATTTTTTAAGGGGTATTTTAAGGTTCATTATTAAAAATAATAAACCAAAAAAGAAGAAAAATAAAAGATATGAAAATGTAAAAAGAATAAACAAACCTTTGAGACAGTAAATACTATATGGGACTGAAATCGGCAATGCAATCTATCATTTAATGATAAAATATTCATCGTTACAGAAGCCATTCTACTGTTAGTGAATTATTAAACAACCAAAGAATATCCACCTGTAGTAAATTCAACAAGTAGGAAAAAAAAACCCAACGAGAAATACTTAATGAATAAAAAATTTTAAACGTCTCATTAAATTTGTTAGGTTTTTTGTTTGATAACAACGGTTATATTTAATAATAATGATTAACATTATCAGAGATAGATAGCAAATTAACTTGAAAGTATAGACTAAAAAAATAAAAAAAACGGTAGCAATAATTAATTAAGATAATAGTTCAAAAACATCTATAAGTGGATTTTTACTTCAAGTTGATTAAATATTAATTGCTTGATCCAATTATCATAGTTTTAATCATACAAAAAATATGTATTTAATATTAACCAACCAACCAATATATTTTACGCTAAACAACTTTATAATTAGTTTTACTGTAATTGACAAATTAAGCAATATCGACGATATTACTAAAACGAAAATTATTGTTTATTTAATAGTGCTTTCTCCTTTTGAGTGGATTCCTAAAAATCAGATAAGATTTAAATAAATATTGACTTGAGAGTCAATAACCTACCGATTATATGAAACAATATCTAAAATACTGAGGATTAAACAACTAAGTAGAAAAAAAAGAAAGAGCTTTGGGGCTCTACTAAACAACCATCAAATTCTTCCCACATCCAATCCTTACAATCAAAAATCCTCAACGTTCCTTACTTTGTCACGAATAAACTTATCCATAAAGACCTTAATGTTCCCTATGTTACTGATTTGGCCCGGATCAGGTATCAATCCTTTCATGACAAACTCCATTCTCACTATAACCCACTAGTTTCAATCCTTTCTTTCTCTCCAATCCCGGATAATCCTCCGAGGCGCCTGAAAAGGAATTGGCCCCGGGACCTTCTAGTTTAGAATATTTTTAGGATGCTGCCACTCTGTAGTTAGTGTCTCTACATGTATTTCATGACGGTTTTATATATTACCATCACATTTACTAGATGTATTTTTATTTAATACAGTTGTAAATATCAATAAATATGTTTAAAAAAAAAAGTAGAAACATTTTTTTTTTAAAGGAAAAGAAGTATACATAGTAATTCTGATTTTAAATTCATCTGATATTAATTCTGGGTTAATTTAAATTTAAAGTAAAACAAACTAAGCGTAAGCTGAAGTATAAAAATAATTTGTTGCTAGTTGAAAACCATCCATGAAGACCTCAATTTTCCAAAAGTTGTAGGCATAGCACGAAATATACCTCTTGATTACCAAATTCCCTGCCTACACAAACCCTAACAATCCATAACTTATCTTCCTTAAATATTCTAGATAATCCTCCGAGATGACTGAAAAGAAAATGGCCAAGGGAACTTCTAACTTGAATTAGTCATAGAAGTACGAGGTTCTTATTTTATTTCAAATATCCGCTATGGATAAATTATAAATAAATACAAATCTAATATTTAGGGCTTATCTTTTGAGAATTTGGGGGTCCTTCCAATTGAAATGTTTGGATGAAGGGGTCTTCAATTTTTTTTTTTTGGGGGGGAAATACTGGTCTAAACCAAAAACCAAAAATCGCACGAGACTGCTATTACATATTTAATTACGTTAAACGACAGTTATACCAAGTTCTGCCCTAAACAATGTTATACAATTTGAACTTTGTTTAAATCCTTGGGTATTATTTAGATAACCCTTCTTCCTAGAAGGTCATCGAATTTCTTTTTGTTGGAATCACTGCTCTACTCGATTGAAAAATACTGTTAATTGACCTTTATTGATTTATATATGTATATAAATTACAAAATGTATTGTATATAGCCAAAACAGCCTATAATTGAATAGGGAATTCCCCATACACAAATTTATTCTATTTCATGGAGTAATCTAACTTTGATAATCCTCTTCACACAATGAATTTATTAATATTTGGGACAGGGGACGATAGCTGAAACCTATTACAGTGTAATTCTTAAATTCAACATTTTTCTGTTGTCTCTCTTGACAATTTAAAAAAATCATTTAGTAGTGAGTTAGACAAACTAAGTTATTATAATATAGGGTATGACAATATATAGATCACGTTTTATATTCATTTTAATATTTTTTTTTTATATCCGAATAAGCTCAAGAGATTAAATTGGCGCCCAAATAGGGATTCGAATCTCATATCTATAGTATATTTACATTAAATACCAATATTGAGATTTTTTTTCTCGATTCCTTAGACTGTATATTCTGAATATAGACAAATAAAAGCAAACAAATAAAATACACACTGAATAAATGATTTAACATGTATATCGTTACCCCATTTAATTTCTTTGCCGAGTCGAATTTCACAGTCCTGTAAAACACACTGTAAGATAAAAAAATAATTAAAACCGAGGAAAAAGAATAAAACAATGGGCAGTAGGTTTGTCCTCATATTGCTTGGTGCTCTGTAAACTGCATCAATAGCGGAAGCCCTGCAAATATACCTGGGAGCCAGCCATATTTTGCAGCTTTATTGCAACTCCAACCCCTATTCTCTAATTGCGTTTTACCTCCATGTCCGTATATTGCTATACCATTGCGTCACCAATCCAAGATATGTCTGCGTATATTGTCTAGGACGCTATGAACATGTAATATGTTCTAGGGGAGGCTAATTCGTATTTTAGGAGGGCGATGTAATATCATAATGGAGTATTCTAAATCAATATATGTTTTGAAGATCTCTAATTTCATAATTAAAAATACCTGTTGCGCCCATATAAACATCTCATTTTTCCCATAATTAATATTATTTTTTTAAGTTTAAAAAATCTGATGCGCGCAACAGTTGACTTTATTAGAAATCGTTAAAAGCAATTTAAGAACTATTAAGTTAGAGCTGAAAAAAGTATTAAAAAAATACATTGTTTCTATGGAAACATATGTTTTAGATTAATTAATTTAGCAATACAAATTATCATATACAACAATTACTTAGTTTTATCCGCTTTTCATCCGTCTCCATTACCTTATACAACTTGGAGTACAAGATAACTTTTTTTATACAATCTTTGGTTTTCCAACCAAAAAAAAAATTGCATCTGGAAAATATCTCTTCATATCTCTTTTCAGTTAATAAATAAATAAGAGGCAAAGGTTTCCATGCTATTTCAAAGCGAATGAATGAAACCTACATGATAATAAAAAAAATATTCAATAAAACATTGGAATAAAGAGTTAAATTAATATTTTTGGGGGCAATTCTTAAAAGAGTTAAATGAACGAAATAAAGTGTCGCTTAAATTTAGTATATTTTGGTGAAGAAGTTACTAAAACATGAGTAGTATACCTAATCCTGCCATAAATATTGTTGCAAGAAAATACATACGTATTTCATCAGAAAAATTAATCTTTTTAAAATATAAATTAAAATGCCCCTATTATAGAGACTAAAAAAAAAAAAAAAAAAATAAAATACTCAAAATGCTCCCCTTTTGCCTTGACACAGACATTTAATTTCCGTAACCAGTCATCAATAACAGCACGCAGTAGTTCTTGAGAAAAGCGCTCAACTGCACGGACCAGAGATTGTTCGTCCTCTATAGTTAGTACAAAAGCCGGTAATCCAGTCCGTTGAGATCAGAGTTTTCTGTAGGCCAATCCGAGCCAGAGAAGAACGCGGGAATATTCTTTAGCAGCCGCTGCTGAGTTGACCTGGCCTTGCGAGCTGTAGCGGAATCCTGCTGGAAAACCCAATGACTTCCAGCAAACAGAGTATCATTTAGAGACTTGACGACAGGTTCCAAAATATCGTCCCGTTTAATTTAACAGTTTTTCACAAAAATGGAGCTTTTTAGTGCCATCAACGCTTACTCCCCAATGAACCATCACTTAGATGACTTCCAGGTGTTTTTTTACAGCTGCGAACGTACACACCATCATTTTGGCGATTTAATTTTCCTTGGAATTTCTAATCACGAACGAAAGTCATTCGATGAGGACCATTGGTGTAACGGAAAAGGAGCACTTCGCATCTATCAACTCTAATTTGTTTTAGGGAAGTGGTTTTCCTTAGTCTTGTCATACTGAGAAATGCACCCATCCTAAAGTCACTTTTTAACATGTATGACAGTGATCTGACAGAGTTTGCTATTTCCCGAGACATGATTTGTTGTTTTCGAATGGAATTCCTTCTGATTCGAACAGCCACTACTTTCACTGGATTTGCCGTTCTTACAGCGCAGAGACGACCCGGTCAAAGTCTGTCACATTATAGGGTCTCATTATATCCATTTATAGTGCGGTAAACGAACATGCGGTTGATACCCTAAGATTTCAAAGTGCTGAAAATCCACTCCATGTTAACTGAGCGAGATAAAAATAATAACTAATTAGGATTATTACCCTGACATAAATTGAAAATATTCTGATAGAGTTGAGGATTATTTAAATAATACAGAAGGATTTAAAAAAAGTTCAACAGTATTTATGACAGAACTAGGTATAAATGTCTTAAATAAGGAACAGAAGTCTGGTCCCATTTTTAGTTTTTGGTCTGGAGCAGTGGTTTCGAATAAAAACTTTTCGCGGATCTTTTCATACAATCATTTAAATGGCAAGCATCCCCTAAAGTCTAATATCAGATATATATACTGATTTTTACTGTGCTACATCATAGCACGTACATTGTATGCAAAATACCTCTACTGAAACTCTATTATACAAATTGCCTAGTTGTGGAAATAGAAATGAAGAAAAAAGAACCAGGCTCTAGTTTACTTCAATCTGCGAAATATTTAATAACTAAACGTTAATGATAAACCTGGAAAATATTCCTAGAATTTTTTAATGGAATAAAATATCCTTTATTGTGATGTCCTTCAAAGGGAAAATAAAATGGTGATCCAGAGTCTGAGCTAAGTAAGGTACCCGTTTATGATCCACGTCCTAATAAAACCTGAATAGGCAAAGTTTAGGACTTCAATGTCGTTTGATAGCCACAGTAGCATAAAATGACCTTATGTGAATAAAAATAAACTAAAGTTTAAAACTTATAAAAGAAGGTATATATCCAGATATTCATAAAGAAATCTAATATTGTACAATATCTATACACCTGTTCTTTAACACTTTAACGACCACGGCTGTTTAGAGCACGTCTTGCGGACCAAACCGGGCGTATGAGACCGCTGCAGCAGTTCCAATAGGGACCGACCAAAATTGGCCATTTTGGTTCAATAGCCCAAAACATTATTATCAGATATTTGTATTTTATTCTATCCAAAAAACACATAGTATTAAAAAAATTGAGAAAAAGTTACTTTTAGTTTAAAAAAAAAATTGATAACTGAAGCGGGCGACTGCGCCCGCTGCGGTCCCACCAGAAAGTTACTAGAGGGCGTATATGCCCTCTGAAGGATAAAAGAGATGTTCTCATGCTCTTTACTAAACAGACGGATGAAATGACGGAAGTTGTGACTCCAAGTAGATGAACCATTACAAAACCAAGGATGATTGTCGATTACAACAGTGGAAAATCGTCAATCGATACATCAGACCATATGTTGTCCAAGCTTACGGCGAACCCTTAAGTGGAATCACATAATTGCAATTGATCTTATTTTTTGGGGCCTCGCTTCTGAATGCCCTAATTATTTATAACGGCTTTCGCAAGAAAAATTTTCATAGCAAATTTTAAAGAAGAGGTTGTAAGGGCACTTCTTGAAAAAGATCCTTTGAGTGATTCCGTTCCTTCACCTTCGGTTAGTCGACGATCTCTTCAGTCGCACAGATTTAATAAAAACACAAGGGCTCTTTAATAACGAGAGAATATACTGTAAGGGTTGCCATTTAAATTTCAGGAAGCAAAATGTACAAAAAATAAAGTGAAAAAAATTGTTACATATTGCAATTTTTTTTTAAAGATATTTTGTTAAGGTATATTAGAGTAATTCATAGGAAAAGTGTCAGATGACTGTTTTGTAAATTATTTAATATATATATATATAATATATATATATATATATATATATATATATATATATATATATATATATATATTTGCTATGATTAGTTGTTTAAAAATAAATGAACATTTTTTTTATTACATTGAGAGCAGCCACTGGTATCCATATTTACAATATCATAAAAAACTGAGAGAAAAAATACAACCCAAGTTCATTAAAATGTTTCAAGGAACTAACGTGGTCGGTTATCAAGAGAAAATCAATTATATGGTCCTCTAGCCAAGATTTGTGGATGAATAACCGATTGTGTAGCGGGTGTGGACGCCCGCTGGGAGCCTGGTAATGGTTACGGGAGAGCACACGAACCAGGGAGGAGACCAGGGGTAGGCTAAGCCAGCGGGCGTATTCGCCCCTCTGATCGTTAAAGTGTTAAGCTCATTATTTTTTTAATTGTTAGCAAATAACCAATTTTAAGACCATGATTGTGCAGTAGCAAGTACCTGCCAGTAAATACAAGCAATTATGTCACTTACAATGTTCAAGTTGTCCGTTTAGAGCAAGTGATTCTTATTAAAAGGCATGACCACAAATATTTAATGTTACGTTCGTTTAAAATTATTTCTTCATGTCCCTAATTGTTTTTCCTTTGCTGACCGCACTCCGAACATTTTCTTTTAGATTAAATTTTAATTTGTGATTTTTATGATCCAAGATTCAACAACAGAGTTTTGGTCACAATAATCATGGAATAAACACAATATATTTACAGATTTATCTTTATGGTTTGTAAAATTTAGTTTGAATATTTAAATTACTTATCCGAATTTTCATATATATATATATGAATAAACTAAATTAATAAATATAGCTTTTAAGACACTGATAATCTTATTTAGAGAAAACAACTCGAAATTATAAATCATTTCTTGATCTTTTCCTACCTTAGCCTTATGTGAAGTTCTGAGAAGAATGAGGAGGTAGAGGTGTTTCTTTTATACCCTACCTTCGGGGCATATTAGGGGGGAAAACGAAAGAATATTTCTGCTATTCTGACTTTCCTGGCTACAATAATAATTTTGTTTGATATTTCTCAAAATCCGCCAAAACCAATATTGATTCAGACTTACAAAAACAGAAATACGTATAGTATCTCATAAACCATTATGGAAGTAAATATATCGTGAATAATTACTTTTCTAGGGGTCACCTGTGGTGTAGTGTTTAGCCAATACCCGCCAGCTGGGCCTGGGATTTTTTAAAGTGATTAATAAATCCTATTTTTAATAACAAATGTAGATTAAATTAATGCAGGTAAGCCAAAAAAATCTATTGACCAGTTTAAAACAATACGTATTAATAACTAAGCAATTGATACTGTTTACATACCAAAACAGGAACAGATCCTAAACATAAACTAAGAAATGCTTGCCCAGTAAGCAATTTCTGAAAAATAAAACATTCAATAAGCTGTGCTTCATATATTTCTTTACATATCATATATTTATGTTAAATAGTGTTTGTTGCTTCGTGTGAGATTTTATAAGTTTGTTTGTTTATTTTATTTAACGTCACTTTTTGCAACTGTGGCTGATCGGGCGACGCTACAATGGGGAGTCCTAAACTTTGCCTATCCAGGTTTAATTAGGACAGGGATCTTTAACGAGTATTTATATTATTATTCTTATTATTACGTTATTATTATTGAGTATTACGTATAGGCTCGGGACCACCTGCGGAACCCGTGGCCTTAGGCATAGAAGGCTTGTTCATACTACAGGTGAACTTAGTTTTTATTAATTATTTTCTTGTTAATATACTTATTTTATTTTAAATAAATTAATTGCCTCATAAATATCACTTATTTTATTATTATATTAACTAATTTTAATTAAATTTGTATTACTTATTATTATTAATAACATAATATAAAAATATTTTATTAATTTCTGGTGTGTAAAAGTTATGTGAAGCGCGCAGAAGATTTTCAAAGTTTCAATAGAAAACGTTTTTATTTTTTTAAATTAAAAAATAGAAAGTTGATGAACCCCAACATTTTACATTACACCATTAATGCATTAAATCTTTAACCATTAAGAATAAATGTTCAATATTCCAGAAGAGGGAAGTGGAAAACCATGCTGGTTTATCCCAGTAATTAAAAAAAAAAAAAAAAATTAAATCGTTGATAGCAATAATATAAAGAATTCTTAGAAGACTTATAGCTTTAAAGAGTTCTTCGGGACTTGGAAGAGGCTTTGGAAACCATCAACTTCTCAAGAGGAGTTGAGCGACCAAAGGAACCAGACGCAAACAATATCCAGAACACTGCACCGTATTTCCCTCTTGCTTAGACTACTTCAAACTTATTAGGAACAGACTTAATTGATTATCAACTTAAAAGCTTTGATCAAGTTGTCGGGTAAAACTTCTGGCCTAATTAAAAACAACTGGAAATACAAATTTTGAGAAAATGAAGACGGTAAATTTTAAACTTCCTTCGTTACACTTCATTAACGGATCTGAAATTTTATTATATTAAAAATTAATTATAAACCTTATTACGTAGTGTTAGCAATTTTAATAGAGAAATTAGCCGAATAATAATTAAACGGGAACTTGATGATCATAAAATCCATATAATATTTCTATTTTCCATTAAATAATATAAATTGCTATCAACAATAATCATATAAATATTAGGTTGTAGAATGAGTTCTTAGCGTATTTCAATATTTCAACTTAATCCTCTCTGTGTTTATAAAATAATGTTTAATTATTCCATAATGTTTACATATTCTAAAAAAGGATTAGTTAAGGCGCTTTTATGAATCAGTTTCAACAAAGATTCCTTATCCTTAAGGGGTATTTTACTTGCTCAAAATAGAAGAGAAAAAATGACGAAAGGTATAAATCGGCTAACGAGAAGAGCCACTTTATACCATGCCTTTTTATGATTTCCTGAAAAACGGCACTAACGATTTTGATTAAACCATCATCAATTTTATATCAGTATACAATTTAAGGGGCTTTAATATGATTTAGGTTTTATTCCGATTGAAATAGTCTGACAGGGCTTAAATGACGAATTTTCTTTCTCTAAAGCACCTTTAATTTTGAAGATTCCAGAAAATTAACTATTTCATCTTGTTTTTTTTTTTTTCTTCATGAATGGATGGCATTGGCATACAGCCATTTTATATATTATGTCTTATTAGTGAAAACTACTATAATTACCATATTATCAAATTCTTTTGTTGAAAAACCTGTACCACTACAACCCATGAAGGGTCTTAGGATCAGTACATATAGAGATTCGTACTGTTTCTAGGCCAACGGCAGTGCAATGAGGTGATTAGGCCTTGATCACGCTCAGCCACCAGGTTTTTCCCCAATTAATTTGGGTACCCACTTTATAGAGGCTGGGTCTGCCCCAGGAGGGTCTCCATATCCTAGGGTCGCCCCCCCCCCCCCCCGACTGAATTAACAGAATAAATAATATTCTGCCAGAGTCGGGATTCGAACCCAGGACCCGGAGCACAGCAGACTAGCGCTCTATCCACTAGACCACGCCGCTCCCTATTGTTAATCGATTCTAAATATTTATTTATACTAAAAACTTTCTTATTGTTCGTAAATTTTCATAACTAATGTTCTGATTATTATTTATTTAAAAAATCATTTTTTTTTCTTTGAGTTATGTATGCCAGGCACTCCAATATGTGTTTTAGGGTCTCCCTACCACCACATTTGTCACATTCTGGAGATTCTGTTACGCCTATTTTATGAAGATAATTTTTGCAGATCCCGTGATTTGTCCTTATTCTAATATATGTTTTTATCATGTCTTTACTTAAATTTGTTTCCGCGAACCAGGGTTTTCGAATAATTTTTGGAAATATGGTTTTGTAAAATTGTCCAGTGGGGTTTTCCTGATATAGCTGTTGCAAAATTTCGAATGTATTTAATTTAATTGGTTTCTAAAAATGTTTGTATGGTACCTGAAAGTCAACCCGTTGCCCAACTGTGATGGCAGATTTAGCCAGTTCATCCACTACCTCGTTGCCTGGGATTCCCGGGTGACCCTTAATCCACCTAAGGACTATACGTTTTTTACCTTTGACTGCTATGTAGCATATGTAGCAAAGCAAAAGTTCTTTATCATTTGTGTTACCATGCTTTGGAACTCATTACCCATCTTCCTCGGAATATTGTCATCCCTGACCACTTTTTATGCTACAAAATATTCTCGTCAATACTAACTAGCCGAATCACGGAATACGCTGAGGAAATTATCGGAGATTACCAATGTGGTTTTAATAATCGCTTGACTATTGATCAAATATTTTCCTTACGTCAAATATTAGAGAAAAAATTGGAGTACAACGGTGTAGTCTATCAACTTTATATCGATTTTAAAAAGGCTTATGATTCAATAGACCGTCAGAAGCTGTATAACATCATGATTGAACAGGGAGTACCTAGAAAGTTAGTAAATCTAGTAGAGATGTGCTTTTTGGAAACATTCCATAGAGCTAGAATCGGTCATAATTACTCCCTTAAAAAAGGTGATGTGTACCGGGAAAGGTTTAAATATGGGTGACAGGATTCCGGTGTTAGGGTATGCCGATGATTTGGTACTGCTAGGTGATACACGGAAACCATAAAACTAAATACAAGTGTGTTAATAAAAGCCGGTAAAGAAATAGGACTCGAATTAAATACCGACAAGACGAAATATATGATTAGTAGCAGAAACAGTGGCGATCTTGATATATTAGGGCATACTTTTGAACACGTAGAGAAATTCAAGTATTTAGGTTCAATGATAACAAGAAAAAATGAAATCCAGGAAGAAATAAAGTCCCGGTTAAAGGTGGGAAATGCGTGTTTTTATTCAGTTGCTAAGTTACTTAGTTCGCGGCTTCTATCTAAAAACTTAAAGGTTAGAATTCATAAAACTATTATTCTTCCAACGGTTCTTTACGGATGTGAAACGTGGCCGCTCACTTTGAAGGATGAACAAAGGTTTAAGATTTTCGAAAATAAGGTACTGCGTAAAATATTTGGTCCGAAGAGAGATGAGGCCACTGGGAAGTTTAGAAGGTTGCACAACGCGGAATTGCGGAACTTGTGTCCTGTGAATATAATTGAGTTGATAGCATCGCGGAGACTCAAATGGGCGAGTAAAGTTGTTGGGCTCGGTGAGGAACGGATTCTAAGAAAGTTGGTTTTCGCTGATCCGACTGGTAGACATCCGAAAGGTAGGCCGAAGCGTCGATGGGAGGATTGCGTTAAGGCTGATCTCGGGGGCTTGGGCTTGAACGATGAACATTGGACGAGTCTGTGTGGACAGAGTTTGGTGGTATCGGCATCGAACCTTCGGGTTCGATAAGCCTACTATTATTATTATTATTATAACTACAATATTACTATAATAATAATAATAATACAATATTATTATAACCACTGTAAAACATCGATTATTTATCCATCTCCTCAAAAATTAATCTTCCGCAAATATATGATAAATCTAGACTTTGAGACGATACATTACTAAACCTATTTGATGTTATCTGTTTTTATTTGTATCTTATATTTATAATAATTATGTATCAAATAAAGCCAGACAAATTGGACTTCCTCTGTTCACTGTAAATTATTCTTAAGGGATGAAATGTCCCAGAATAAACATAATTTTTCATTCATTCATTCGTTCATTCATAAAGAAATTTTAATATCGAGTTAAAACTATTAGACAAAAATATCGACATGTTTTTTATATGCTTTTCTAGGATCCTTGCATTAAAGTATAACTGACACATCTTTAAATATCAATCCCATTTCCAAAAATAACTGAAAAGTCAAGAAAAGTTAGTAACAGCTGCTGAAAAACTACATCTTAGGAAGCCGCTAAGACCACGACAGGGGGCTACTCTTCCAACCATTTGTCTTCTAAAAACAACCACTAACCCTAAACATAGCTGCCCGCTGGGTGTTAGCATCACTTTATTTTAAATTATTGGACGTTATCTATTTTAGAAAGTGAGACGGACAAGAAGGTTCGAGGAGAAAAAAAAAACAACATGGAGAATTCTTCAGCAGGACATTAATGTCACACTGCAACATACTTTAAAGACCTGACAAAATATTCACTAATTTTTTTAATATAATTTATCAATGAGTAAAATTATTAATCAGCTTTGTAAGACTGTAATATATTCTAACCTAGAAATAAATTGTTTGCTTGTTTATTTTATTTAACGCCCCTGTATGCCGGCTGATGTGACTTATCGTACGATGCTACAGTGGGAGTCCTAAATTTTGCCTATCCAAGTTTAATTAGGATAGGGATCTTTAACGAGTACCTGACATCGCACAGGCTGGGGACCTTTTAACGTCCCCTCCAAAGGACGGCATAACTAAAGATATTTTACTTACATTAAAAAATCTCAAGGCCACCTGCGGGCTTGAACCCGGGACCTTTGCCACAGGAGGCTGTTATGCTAGCCACCATGCTACAGGTAACGTGTAGAGCAAGTAATTCTTATTAAAAGCTAAGGCTTAACAAATATTTTACGTCAAGTTCATTGAAAATTATTTCTCAAGACTTATCGTGGACCACTAGTTGAGAACCATAGTTCTAGAAAATTTATTATTGGGTTGAGGGTTCGATATATTGCAGTTATTTCGTTACAATTTTCGAGAATATCTTTGCGGAGATTGAAGAATAAAACAGAGAGAAAATTCCAGAATAGCACAATGCTATAAAGAAAAAGATGAGCAAGATGTTAACCGGTCTACAGCCAATGCCTAACTGTGATTCATCTTATACATAAGTTGTTTTTTTTTTAAATAAAAATAAAATGAAATATGTTCGGGACTTTCGAGATTTTCGAATGTCAAGCATAGACAAGACGGTTGAAAGATCATTTTTAATTAACATAAAAGAACTATAAACTTTTTTTGAAGTATAATTGCAGTAACTGGACATTTCACGTGTTTCAGAATACCCTCCGCTTTCAGGATACCGTTAAATAGAAACTATTCTACAAGTAGGATCTTTTTTTTTATATATTCTTTTTTTATGTTTTATTTGCGGTATTTCCTTCTACTTTTTCAAATGAAAAGAGCAACCACAGAGAACAACTTTCAAATAGCGTCTAAATGCATTTGCCTTTCATTTCCTGGAGCCAATTACAAGCGCGATGGTTTGGAATCACGCTAGCATAATCTATTGGAGAAGCTCTTGAGCAATCTGTTAATTAGTCGGTTCGAGCAGAGCAAATGAATTTACGGCTATTAAACAATTTCAAACCATAACTATGCAAATTAGGGGCAGCTAATAGATCGATATATTTAGTCATTCGTTCTGAAGTAGACATATCCTTTAATGAGGGTAAACGTGTTATGAAACTCGTTTCTCTAAAATCTGAAGTCCCAACCTTATTTCAGTTCCAACTTTATCTCGCAGGCTCAAACCCAGGCTTCTACAAGACATCTTGTTGTAAATATTATTATTATTATTATGTTTTATAAGCCTCATATTATTAAATATTTTTTAAATATATATATATATATATATATATATAAAGAAATAAAAAATAATAATAATAAAATAAAAATAAACCAACTAGATTAAATAATATGAGGCTTATAAAACCACATATATATATATATAACCCTATATGGCGACGAAAAAGACAATTACAAAGGGACCTACTAGACATTGTAGTGCTACTAATGGATTGAAGCTATTATCGTATGTTAAAATCAAATCGTATATTTATAAATTATGCTAATCAAGTTATAAACTTAAATAAATCACTATAAAAAATAATAGCCATATTTTATTTTAATTAATTGATCGAGAAAAATTTTTCTTCGGTCCATCTGTTCAACAGACAACAGTCCTACGATTTTTTGTCTGATTGAAATAGCTTTCTTACCTAAAAAAAAAACAACTAGTAAAATTGAGAGGTTTATTGCTGACATTTTGGAACAAAAAGTGGTTTAAAGATTTTTTAAGGTGAATTTAAAGCTGTTTTGCACAATTAAATTTATTAGTCAGTAAACATAATTAATAATTGAAATGAAGGATCAGTAAGTAACCCAGAAGATTTTTAATTATGATTTTTGAGAATTATTGCCACAGAGATAAGATAACGGGTAAATAATCAAAATATTATTCGCCGCATTGCATACCAAATTACAGGCCTTGTACTAGTAGTTGAAAAGTGTCGAAGTGAATTTTTGAATTCGAATTTGCTAACGGAAATAAACGTATGGGGTTCTTTGAGTCCCAATGAAAAACTCTGTGTGTGTGTCCGTTTGACAAGCTCGAAAACAATAAGTAGTGCAAAACTGAAATTTCAAATATATGAACGTATATGCCCTGATATGTTACATCAACTTTTTCATTAAAATCGGCGCACCAGAAGGGCCACTTTATACCATGCATTTTGCACCTTTTTATGATTTTTTCAATATCGGCTCAAACGGTTTTGATTAAACACGCTATATTGATGTAAAATTTAATGGGCTTTAATATAATGCGAGTTTCGTTCTGATTGGAATAGCCTGACAGGGCGTATATGCCGAATTTTTTTAATTACTTTTTCTCAAGTACCTTTTTTATAGATTATTATTTCATTAGCGTCGATAAAAATCGGCTAAATATACAAGTTGAACGAATTAGATAACTAACTTGTTACGGTTGTAATATTAATAGCACCGGTATATTTAAATAATATTTGTAATATATTCTGGCCGTACCTAAATACGCAAATAAGTAGTGGTGGGGAGGCACAGAAGGTGCATGCACATCTCACATGCAATAAGACAGAGAGGCGCACGAAGTGGCAGTAGGAAGACACCCGAGTGACAAGCAGCTACGCTGGATTTGTTCTCCTCCACTACACATCCCGACGACTTCGTGAGGAAGCCGGGAGATTTTTCCGGAAAGGAGATCGGAGGAAGGAGAACTGTCACACGAGGACTTACGGTAATTGGGAGAGCACTATTAACCCGCCTCCCTGTGTTGTGTTGTAAATAATCCTACTGGCCAGAGGAATAAGGACTATATAACTAAGCGATGTATACAGATTTAATAGAGGATATATTATGGGTTTTTTATTTTTAATTTGTTTATAAAAATATAATTTGTTGTAAAGTTGAGTTTTGTTTACAGGGTTTTCTTTAATTAAGTATAAATAGTTTTGTTTTTATAATATTCAAGAGTAGGTTTTTTTATTTTGGTTGATGTAAATATATTTTGTATGTGTGAATTGTTTTTTTATTTTATCCTTTAATTAAATATACATGTTTTTTATCTTTATTATACGGGAAATTTTATGTTTGTTTATTTATGGTATGTGTAAAGGTACAGCCAGAATTTAATTTATTTACTTTTTTTTATAACCTAAAATAACGACTGGTTTTACTTTAAAGTTTATGTTTAATGTTTTCGTTATTTACATTAAAAAATAACGTGGCGCCCTGAATAATAGACCAGGACAAATTTGAACCCACACCCTTCTCCACTGAGTGTGGGCAATCTATGAGACGAGGGTTACAAACTTAACGAGAAAAAAGCATGCATATATATATATATATATATATATATATATATATATATATATATATATATATATATATATATAAGTTTTTTTCCCTCCGAACATAAGGATAATACTATAACTGTATATATAATATACCATAGACAATTTAAAGATTCTGGAAAAATATTATATTAAATACAAAGTAGTGGAAGGTAAAGTTGACTGACGTAAAAGCATAACCTTATATGTTTATTATACAAAGCAATTTTATGGTTATATTGTTTTATCTAAAAAGTATGCTTCCATCAAAATTTAATATATTTTATTTAATTTCCTTCAAATCTTAACTTCATTTAAAATCTCTTAAATTTTTTGTAAAAAACCGAGGTAAGTGAAAGTCGTGTGATGTGCTCAACAGATTTTTGAAATTGAACATGTAAATTTATCTAATAAGCAAAAAAATTTAAAACGATTTAAGAACTTTTAAATTTAGAGTTCAAAAAAGTTTAAAGGACACATTGAGTTTCGTCGGAAACACAGGTTTTTTTTGCTATATACCAAAAGCTGTTAGCAAAAATTCTTAATCTCTAACAGCTATTGATAATAAAAATATGTAGACCGTTTCATTGACACCGCAATCAAGTCAGTTTAGCAATATACGATAGTTAATTATTGTTGAATATTAAATAGTAAAAAACAATCTATTAATCAAAGTTTTGACGCATACTAAGGGTCTAGGGCTGAAAAATTAACAGAAATAGAAAAAACTGAGTTAAAACGAGAATACACGAAACAAAAAAAAAAGTAATAAAGAACTAATGAAGAAATAAAAGAATATACCTAGATAATTAATTTATATATATATTCTTCTTGTGGCGCGACAGGCCGTGTAGGCCCTGGGCCGCGCGGTGTTAACTCCTGCGAGTTTACACTCACGTTTCACGATGCAATTTTTTTAGTGTAGGGTCATCACTCCTTACGACTAATTTTGTGAGTGGCCACCCTTTGGCTGACGGGTCTCACATACTCAGGAGAGGGGTTGTGAGCGAATTCTCGTTTTTTAAAATCTTTATAAAAGCCCCGCCGGGACTTGGATTCGAACTCAGAACCTGTAGCATGAGAGACTAGCGCGCTAGCCACTAAGCTACGGGCTCCCCAATTTATATATATGTAATATATATATATATATATATATATATATATATATAATATATATTAATATATATTAGTTAATTAAAATTAGGATCAAAATCAACATCATTAACCTGTTAAATAAGATTGTGAGTACAACAAAAACAACGTTTGTTAGGTGTTTTGGGGAAGTGTGCGTCGGATTGTTTCAAAGTGGTTCTGTCCTGAATGGATGTAATAAAAGGAAGATAAAATAGTTTTACTAGTTTACAAACAGATAATTTTTTAATAAAATCAGTGGCGCTTACTTTAGTGATAAGGATTTACGACAATAGTTATTTTATAGTTGTACGCTGATTATTGTTTATCAAGTGTAATAATGCTAGTGCGATAACATTTACTAGTTTTAGAGTAATATACAGATCGCTAGTATTTTACTTATTAAGCGATTTAATTAATTAATTATTTTTTGATGATTACGATTATGTCATAAAAAGGAAATTTAGTAGATATAAGTATATATATATATATATATAAATAGGTGGAATAATCAGGAGTTAGTCTTTTTCTAAATATTTTTCCGAAGTTTCGGCTCTAGCTTGTGAGCCATCATCAGGGCATTACTGAGCCATGCCAAGCATAAAACTGAGTTTGAGCCGAAACGTCGGCAAAATTGAAAATATTTAGAAAAAAAAATGACTCCTGATTATTCCTCCTATAATAGTTTTAACATTCGACTATACATCCTCAATATAATATATATATTTCCAACGCAAGACAAGGACGAAAAATGTAGATAGTACTCTCATGATTATTCTAGTTGTTCGTTCAGTTAAGAATATTTTATAATTCCGAAACCAGCTTAGTCTCAATAACCGAATTAATATCACTTATATCCATCGGATAGATGTGTAATATGTATTAGTTTTATATTTTTTTACTCAGTCCCTTTTTAGAATTTTCCGTGTAAACGTCGCGAAAAAATAATTTTTGCCATTTTAAAAATTTATATGAAAAAAAAAGGCCAATATTCTCAAGATCTATATTTTTACAGGAAGTAGGACTATGACTACTAAGCTATACAAGAAAAAATAATCAAAGGTGAGTATCGCTCCCTTTCTATACTTTTAACTCGCCGAATGTTTCGTTTTTTATTGATTTTCGAGAAAAGTTTAAACAACTTTCTTCAGTTTTTAGGTAATGAGTTTTACGGCAAAAAATATAAATCATAACTTCATCTTACTGTCAATATTTTTTTTTGATTTGAATATATTATTATATATTATATATAAAATTACAAGAATTAGAAAGATTTTCCCAACACATGTTTTCAACCGCGAAGCTGACCTAAAAGGGCTGCAACACTTGAAGTATTGGCCAGAAAAATATTTTATCTACGGTTTTTCAATCAGGAAAGAATAGAGAATAACAGGTTAAAAAAAAATCATGAAAATCCAAAATGATGAGCGGCTAGGACTAGACGATTTCGAATGGATTTACCCATATATATTTTTTTACTATCACCCACTTAGGAGTCTGTTGGATCAATTAATTTTAGTCCAAATATTTAATATAAAACAAGATATACTTTTTAAACTTAACTTTTAATACCTACGCTGATGACACTTGTGTGTTATCAGTCAATACTGATCCAACTATTGCCTCTCAAACTCTCATATCCCACATAGAGACCTCGAAGTATGGTGTCAGAACTGGATAATTAAAATAAATGCCAACAAATCCAACCAAATTACTTTTACCCTTCGTCGTAAACCTATGACATCCTGCACTACTGTCACCTTCAATAATACTCCTCTTGTCCCGGTTGAACAGATCCGATATCAAGGAATGCACCTTGACAAACGTCTCCCCGACCAGAAACCTGCACGACGTTTTCGACTACTTCAACACTTACTAGACAAACGTTCAAATCTTCCACTTAATTACAAAAGACTCATCTACATGACTATCATAAGGCCGATATGGACTTACGGAGTAGAGCTTTCGGGCTCTACTAAACCATCGAATTCTTCCTGTATCCAATCCCTACAATCCAAAATCCTTCGTAAAATCCTCAATACTCCTTACTTTGTCACAAATAAACTAACCCAAAAAGACCTCAATTTTCCGTATGTTGCCGATTTGGCCCAATCTAGATACCATTCCTTTCATGACATACTCCATTCCCACTCTAATCCTCTAGTTTCAATCCATCTTCCTCTTATATTCCTGACAATCCTCCGAGGCGCCTGAAAAGGAGATGGCCCCGAGACCTTCTAGTTTAGAACATTTTTAGAGTGCTTCCATTGGGAAGTTTCTCTACATGTCTTTCATGAGTTTTTATATTTCATTCCAATTTACTTGTTGTATTTCATTATACAATTGTAAATTAAAATAAATAAATTAAAAAAAAATTCTAATATGCAATCCAAAAATTTAATATCAGCAAATAGTTAATAAATGATAGTATAAACGTAAAGAATAGATCAAAGCTATTAATTGTATTATTATTCAAAAAATAAATAAATAAATAGTTTTTATTATATAAAATATGGATTATGTAATAAATAGCGTTGCGTGTATTTGAAGAGTTATCACTCCTTTTATATTGATTGAAGCATTGCTCTTCAACGCAATCTAATCTAAGATATACCTATGTTTCATGAGCACTTGTACCTTAATTCTTTCCTTTTTTTTTTTTTTTTTTTTTATTAAAAGACGGTTATAATTTTGAAAACTTGATTCGGATGGAAAATCAATTGTTGATGCTAATTTCAGACACGAAACTACATTCACTTCAGCATGTTTATGTACCTTTAATTATTATTTACATTTTCGAGCAGGTAAAAGTACGATTTCCATATATTTTGTGATATTCCAATGTTAATTGATTAAGGATGTTTTATTGCTTTGTAAAATGCAATACATATAACACGATTTCCCTTTCTAAAAACCTCAATTGTGTGATTTTCATGTTTAAATTAACACAGAGATTTGACTGTAACCATTAATTTGAAACAAATTCTATCGATTTAGCAATTAGTAAACAAAATAATAAAAAAAAAATATATAGAATAATTATTTGCATGATGACACATCGTAAATGAATTATATCAAGGTAATTTTTTTAATGGTGTGTAGCATATAAAAAATTCAATTATAAACTTCATATATATATATAATATATATATATATATATATATATATATATATATATATATATATATACACAGAAAAAATACAGTACATCTCAAATCAACAGTCAAAGAATTGATTTTCTTGATGTTAATCTGTTTAGAGACCTTTGTGTTAAGGTTTCATGTGTATAATAACAGTTAACAAAGGGATCCACCTCAATGTCAACTGTGTAAAGTTATATTTTGCAGGAGTGTCCTCGTTACAGTAGGGAATTTGTAAAATGTAGCGTACCACGTAATGTCTGAGGGATTAAGCGATAATGATCGAGTTGTCGACGGTGTCATTCAATTGTTGAAGAACATTCATTTATACCAACTCATCTAACACATTCGGGTTATTTTTTAAATTATTGATAATTATAATTAATTAATTATAAATTTAAATTTTTCTGTTTTACTTTGTGTTGCTAATGATTATGTTTGCGGTTCCGATTAGGTCATAATGTTTATGGTCCCTATTGTTCTATTTTATTTTTATTGAGAATTGATTTTTATTTATTTTTTATTTATTTTTTTTTTTTTTTTTTTATTATTTATTTTCTTCATAAGTAAGTTAAATGTCTTCTGAAGATGTTTTGGGCAATAATAAACACTCGCAATTTTTTGCTCTTAAAACCAAATCAACAACAACAGTTAGTTAATTTTGAAAAATTCATAAAGAATAAATTAATTAGCTATGATAAAAAAAATTAAAAAAACTGTTACTTAAAAAAAAAAAAAATAATAATAACTGTTGTTTGTAAGTTATTTATTTAACGTCACTTTATGCTACTGAGACTAATCAGACGATGCTAGTAAAGTTCTAGTACTAAATTTTGCATATCCAGGTTTAAGTAAGATAGGGATCTTAAATGAGTACCTGACATCGTACAGGCTCGGGACTACCTTTTTACGTCCCCTCCGAAGGACGGCATAACTAAGGATTTTTTAATCTCATTAAAAAATCCTAGGACCACCTGCGGGTTTGAACCCGTGACCTTTGGACTAGAAGGCTGTTAGGCTAGCCACCATGCTACAGGTGATCCCTAAATTAACTGTTAATTCATTACTTAATAAAATCCTAACTGAAATTGAACCCCTGAGAAGTTTATATAACTCTCTCACAACTAGATATGTAGGTAAGAATTAAATTATATTCCTTAAAATTGTTTTTAATTGAGTTTTACTTTTGTTTATATATTATGCAATTTTCGGAGTAAAAAAGTATACGATGTTTTTGATAAAACTATGAATCACGTTGTACATATGTGATATGGGAAAATTATCTTGATAAGAACGAAAACAATGACGAAGAGGAATTTTTAGAATTATTTTACCGTGATATCGTTTGAGAGGTATTAACGAGATACCATTGGCTAATTTTTAAAAATTTAAGATGCGCAAATAAATAAAACATTTAAATATTACACGATACAAAACAGGTACGGCGTTTTAATTATAACGAAATTTCAATAATAATTAATAATGCCGAGTTAACGATTCTCGGTAAGGGTGACCGATATTTATCTTTGCTTGTGTTAATTTAGCTTTGTTTCGAAATAAGTTGCAAAATAATTGTATCATGAAAATAAAAACTAGAAACTAGTATATGATGAAACGATAATCAGATTTAATTTAAAAAGAAATTTTCTAGAGACCAGAAAAATTCGTCAGTGACTTGACAACCGTTAAAAAGGTAGAATAAATTAATTTGATTATATTTTGAAAAAGTATTTACATTACAACTTGAATCCTTCAATATAACACAAATTTTCGTTATATATGTAAACTAAGTAAATAATTTATGGTAATAATCCCGAAACATGAGAAAAAATATCCGAAACAGTTAATGAGTTTAAGTAAACAGAGGATAAATTATTGTGTAAAAATGATTGCTTTATATCGAAACACTTAATGCTGAAAGAATCAAGAGATTAAAGATATCTACAAAGATTAACACCATCATTCTAAATAATAAATTATACGTATTTTGAGAATAGGAAAACTCGAAGAAAATTACAGAACTGTTTTTTCTTTAGCTCTTATTATTGATTCAATAAAATTAAGCGGTCAAATTAAAAAAAAATATATATATAAATAAAATAATATGATTAAAATCAACAGTTATAATACACATTAAGAGCAATTTTAGTATGAGTTAGTAGAACAAAAGTATCTTGCAGCTATATTGTTTTAAGGATAGTAATGATTTTAAAAAATAACATCTTTTTTTGTAAATTCATTGACTTTTTTTGTAAATTCATCGAATTTTTTTTTTTTTTTTTTTTTTTTTTTGTAGACAGATTTTTTTTTTCTATAATGTATATATGGTTTCATTGGCTTACATAGTGTTTTAATTATTATTTTTTTTTTTTTTTTACATTTTAAAGGTTATTACCTCTAATTGATGAATTCGGTACATGATAATCACATAATTTATTTAAAATTAAACGTTGTTAATAATCGAATAAATGTTTAGTTATAACTTGGAAGGGAAATATAAACACACCCAAACAAAAGTTATTATTCAAAACACAATGACTTTTTTCATAATAATTATTTAATATCATGCCAGGCAAAAAATGGGAAGCGTTAAACAAAATTAAAACTAAAAGCGTCATACCGATCACATTGTCTTCAATAACGAAATCGAGCAGAAGTTTAAAAAAATATTCCTGAAAAATTAAAAGTTAATTTTAATTTGTCAAGCCTCAGAAAATGTATGTAAATGCAAAAATTGGTGTGTGTGTGTATATATATATATCAATGACTGGATATTGACACTCCAGTTTCTTCAAGTACAACACTCAAGTTATTCATTCCAGTTAAGAATAATTACCTCTTTGATCCATTTAGTACTTACTCGTGAATGACGATAAAGTAGAGTGACTAAAATGCATTTAATAAAGCTAGATTTTTAAAGTTATTGCAGTATAGTAAGAAAATGTTCTGTTTTTATTGTAAGGCCGTCAGTGCATATGAAATAAATACAACTTTAATAGTAAATATTAAAAAGATTTTATACATCAGTCACAAACCAAAAAAGACGAAAAAAATCATATTAGTTGACAAACATTGTAATGTATGTAATTATGGAACTAGCAGATGTAGAGGTGATTTTGTATTCACTGACCAAGATTAAAAATACGAAAGCTTCAAGCACTTACTAGTCGTTTCCAAAATTATTTATAAATACAAAGAACGTTAACTACTAAAAATCCTCAAGAATACCTCTTAGATTTGGACATAAGAAGGAAAAACTGATAATCTTGGAATAAGTCAATAATTTGTCGAATCCATTGAAAGTTTAAAGAAATTATAGAGAATCTTCTTGAGTATACGAAATGTTATACAACAAGCTCTTTCAGTGCCTAATACCCTTTGCTGAAAAAAAGATATGCTCACAGGAATGGTTTTTCGAAAATGATAATCTATGATTGACCAATTATTCTGTTTGCTTAAGAATGCAGATAAAGCATGTAATCTACCACATCTTAGGTAATTCTAAAGCAGTGTGTATAAACAATCATAATAGTAGCTGTAAAAGGCAATGAGAGGGGAACCCGTGGCTGAGTAGCTAGAACGCTAGTCTCTCACGCCAAAGGTTGTGAGTTCGAATCCTAGTCCCAGCAGACTTTTGTAAGCATATAATTAAATGGGGATTAACTCACAGCCTCTCCCTCGGGTATGGGCGACCCGTCTGACTACTGGTGGCAACTCGCAAAAATAGGCGTAGGAAGTGATGACCCTACCCTTCATCGAAAAACGTGTGTATATTCTCCCAGGAGATTAAACCAAGCGGCCAAGATCCTACAAGGTCTGCCGCACCAGAGTAAAAAAAAAAACAATGAGAGAACCCGAAACCGTTGAAATGCTGATTATAATAGTTCGAGCAGATCAGAGGACTTAGAGTAAAGGAAAGGACTGAAGCAAAGACATAGATTTGCCCACCTATTTTCTCATTGATTTAGCTCTGAATATAGCGATAAAAAAATATTTGGAATCGAAATGCAAAGAAATTGAAAAACAAGCAGGGAACTCATAGCCCAGAAGGTACGGCTGGTCACTGATCAAGACTAATCCTCCTTTAGGATAGGCCTAAACATCAGTAGTAACTCATTTTTTTATTTAAAAAGTTTTAAGTAATTTTATTTAAAAAGTTTTGTATAATATTTGGTAAAACGTTTTTTTAACTAAATCAACTATTAAAAGGGTTTAAAATAAACATAATCATATATAAACTTTATGTATAAACAAAATAGTATATATATATGTGTAAATAAAGGCATATCTTATCTTATCTTATAGCGATTTAACATTTTTGAACAGAAGTGGAAGGAATATTATCTATATTTATATTAATAAAAACGAACAGAACAACTTCTTTCTCGGCCTGAAACTCCTTCCTAACCGCCTCTAACATATTTTTAAAATAAGATGAATCAACAAACGAAATGTAGCATGCAATAAACACAAGAAAGATCAAACACTGCTGACGAAATCCCTACGCTCGGCAAACAAATAACCGTCAGAGGATATATCTTCCAAAATGGAAGCCGCAAACGATCGGAACAATCGGTAGAAGCTAGTGCAGGAGGCTAGAACTAATATTTACCCCCAATACAACCCACTTTGTGGAGGGTTTAGGACATCAAGAGCTTCTCCCTCATCCGTATCACTGATATTGAAAACTGGGGGACGCTGGGTGAGGTAGGTACAGTACAAGCGATCAAAGCCTCACCTGTGAATATAGCTCGTATAGGTATTTAGTTTTCAATAAATGAACCTTTTGGTTTCAATGTTACATCCATTTGAACGTTAAAAGACATTCGGAAATACACAAGTATATAGGGAGTATTCTTAACGATTTCAACAAGGTAAGGGTTTGAGTAACAACGTGAATCGAGACGGAGTAAGGTTAAGCTCCACAACAAACGGGATGTACAAAAACATAATGAGTACTGCTGTTTCCTCACAGTCTAAGCACGTAGATTCAAATATGTTGAAGGGTGAGATGTTCTGTTTAGTATCCTAAACAGCTGAAGAAAGAAAATAAACTTTATTTACATATTTGTGGAGGGAAACCCCAGTCTGGAGTCCCTTTAGCATATTGTAAATATAACAGTTATGATTGCGTGTATGATGTTTATTTATTTGCCTACTTTTTAATTATCTCAATTATAGGTTGTTGTTTTTTTTTTTTTGTTTTTTTGTATATATGGAATTATTTATTTTCTATTTTATGTGATTTGACTTTATCATTATTTTCTGTATATATTGTATGAATGTGGTCTCATATCACTATTATAACTGTTTGTTTTGAAACAAATTGTAATATATCTCAATAAATTTAAAAAAAAACAAATACATATTTACAAATGATTTCGGATGAAACATCCTTACAATCAGTAAAATGTTTTGTTTATTTGGTAATTATAATCCATTAGCCAATATGAATAATATGTGGTAAAATTAAATTGAGGTTATATAAGGTTGTAGAAATAATTTTACAAAAAACCTAAATATAAAAACGGATAAAATAATTGAAAATATAAAATTTAGAAATTAAAACAAACTAGCTTAATTTAACAACACAAGTTTTCTTCTTCAATGAGCATAGCGTTTGAGAGACAATTTATTATAATTATCGATTTTCTTTATTAATGGATTATTGGAAACTGGTGTCTTACTGAAGTAGGAAGCAGTTTAATTAAGGGTGGACAAATGCCTTAAATGTAAAAAACTGGAAGTCCTGGAGCATAGATGATATTTTAGTGAAGCGGGAGTAATTATTAATTATCCCCATAGATAGCTTTTTTTTTTTTTTTTTTTTTTTTTTTTTTTTTTTTTTTTTTTTTTTAGGTTTATTGCTATTTACAACTGTATAATGATATACATCTAGTAAATGAGATACAAGATAAAAATGTCATGGATTCACATGTGGGGATACTACCTATTGGCAGCTCTGCAAAGACTGTGTTAAACTAGAAGGTCATTGTAGGGGAATTTAAGGGAATCAGGGATTGTAGAGAAAGCAAGGATTGAATCTAGTAGATTAGAGTGGGAATGGAGTTTGTCATGAAAGGAGTGGTACCTGCTTCGCGCCAAGTCAGTAACATAGAGAACGTTAAGGTCTTTATGGATGAGTTTATTTGTGACAAAATAAGGAGCATTGAGGATTTTTCGAAGGATTTTTTATTGCAAGGATTGGAGACGGCAAGAATTTGATGGTTTAGTGGAGCCCCAAATCTCTACTCCGATAGATAGGTTGTGAATTCTTTCAAGTTTCGGATAACTTTGGGATTTTCTGTTGAAGTAAGGGAACATTTTATAAATTATTTGTAAAATATTAAATGTAAGTGAAAGTCGTGTGTTATGTGCACTAGATTTTTTTTTTTAAAATGGTATAGTTTTTTAGTTATTTTAAAACCAATTTTGTAATAAGTTTTAGAAATCTGATTTTTTGTCAATAACTTAGAGGACGAGTTTTCCTCTAGACGGAAAGGGGAACAAGTTTCAGCTTCACAACCATGGTCAATTTTGAGATACTGCGATGAACAGAAAAGTGAGCGAAGTGGTTCTTCCATTTATAAATAAAGATTGAGGGTTCGATAAACGTGGTTTCTGAAAACGCAAAATATTTAATTACCCGTAGCAAAGTATAGAAGTTCAGAATAATAAAAAAATATAAGAAAACGCAAACATATTATACAAGTTAATGAGACGAGTCCGGTTTTGCCATTTAAAGCGCATGAAACTAGCTTGAGAAATAGAAAGAAGTAATTTATGGAGTATGAGATTTTTGCTAGTATCTTCAATAAAAAGAGAAAAACTGAGAGTACAAGAAAAGTAATCAACAAGATGATGGAATGAAAATCCTCAAGGTTCTGACACTAAAAGAACCATGGAATCAAGAATGAGTGTAATGGCTAATGTAGCAAATACCAAAAGGAACAAGAAGATGATCTTATCATTAAGCAAAAACTAAAAGAGCTAACAACTGCATTGTGTTGAAGAGGGAAGTCGGGCATCAATTATACAGCAAATGAACAAGGATTTATCTAAAATAAGGATATTGTATAAAAATAAATAAAATTCTGGACAAAAAAAGGTTTTTTCTCTTTTCTAAAATGATTAGTAGTAAGCTCACATATGGGGACCAAAACCAGGATAAACACGTGGAACGGAGTTATGCAGGCTTGAGAAGCCTGGACACTGAATAAGGCAGGAGCCGGTCACATTATCGGCTTTGAAATCAAGATCCAAAAAAGGTTATATAGACCAGTTTGAGGGAATAAAAGCAACAAGAGGGAGAAACTTGGAATCTTACGCTTATAAGGAAGGGACGGCGACTGCATAGCATTGTTCATCAGCCTCTAGAAATTTCAACTTCTTATGTCTGTTTAAAACTAAATGAAGCAGAAAATTTCTATAAATATCAATACTAAAACAATTACCATACCATCGATACTTCTCACCCCCCCCCAAAAAAAAAAATAATAAAAAAATCGAATATATAATCAGTTCGATTTCCTCCACTCTAGATCCATTATTTATGTTCACCCTAAAGCTGTATTTTGATTATATTATTAGAAATTTGGAATCTACCACAACATAGATATCCAAAGATATTAGCGTTACAAGTAATCAAGAAAAAAATAGCATGGTTTAAAAACATACTTAATTTGAAAGAATCGCATGGTTTAAATTGTAATTTAAATCTATCGAACTGTGATGATATTAAGTTATGGAAAAATAATCTAGCAACATTAAGAATTCAAATAAAAAATCAGGTGCGGGCAACACATGACTTTTACACACCCACATTTTAAAAATCAATGAAAGAATTTTCAAATACAGTTAGAGATAAAAACATGTGAAACTCTTAAGGAATTAATTAAATTGAATTTATATAGAAACATGTGTTTTATTAAAATATATATTATATTCTTATCTAAAATAATCAGCTACTTTTATGTTCATTTCATCACTCTCTATTAACTTTTAAAAGCTTGTGTATGAGATAATGGTTTTTCTAGAATATTTAGTTTTCCAACGGTATATCATACATGTATATTACTGCTCTTATGTTCAAAAACGAAAAATTGCGTTAAAAAAATATTTTTTCTGTTTTCTCCTTTAGTTGGGTGTCGAATTTATTCAATTTATTTATTTACCTGTTTTTCATCAGCGTTAACAAGATAATATGGTTATTTTTATTGAATATACAAAATTAAAGGTACTTTAAGGGAAGAAAATATCGGCATTTAAGCCTGTCAGACCATTTTAATCAGAATAAAACCTACATGATATTAAAGCCCATTAAATTTTACATCGATATAGCGAATTTAATCAAAATCGTCGTAACCGTTTTCGAGAAAATCGAAAAAAGGTGCAAAATAAAGGGTATAAAGTACCTCTTCTGGTAACCTCATTTTGATTAAATAAGTTTTGTCACGTTTCGGGCGTATAGTTGTCTTTAATATGAAATTTCAGTTTCATAGGACTTACCGTTTCCGCCCGGGAGTTACACACACACACATACACACACTCACACAGACCTTTTTGGGGACTTGGTTATTTGGACTCAGGGGACCCTAAAACGTGTATTTCCGTTGAAAACTGGAATTCGAAAATTTTCACGATCGCAATACTTCCCCTTACTATATATAGTAAGTGAAAGTAAAAATATGTTCATAGTCAAAATATTATTAAAGTTAGAAATTCCAAAACTTCCCCCTTTTATACACATCTAGCCACAGTAAATTACATCACTGACAAATGTTCACTGGAGGTGATTATATGGGTAATTAAAATCAGGGGTGATGTTTTAAACCTAAATTATAAAAATGTCTTTAAAACAAAGAATATATGTAGTTTTGTTTAAACAAATGAAATAGAAGATCTATTTCACTTTTTGGCTACCTGTCCGATATTTCAGAGTTCAGAAAAAAAATACGTATATTCTAAAAGTCAAATATTAGAGTTAATAAATGTAAAAGATTGGCTGGCATTAGTTAAATAAATGCTCCATATCGGATTTCTCTTATAGAATTGTTTTAACGAAAGATTTAACTATTAGTGAATTTGAATTTAATACATAAATAATATCCGAAGTGTTGATATATTGTTTCTTATTTTGTTATTAATTATTTATATTGATAGATTAAAGGTTAATTTTGTCAATAAACACAGACTTTACGGACGGTCAATGGACCATATAGTGTGGTCTGATTTTTGTTATTGTATTTTTTATTTGTTTATTTTCTATTTGCTGTAAAAATAAACAGACTTTTCTATCTTTATCTAATCAGTTTTACAATAAATAAGTCGTTATAAGGTATTCAGTATAGTAACGTAAAATATTATTACATATTAGATCAAGAATAAATTTCTTCCATCATTTCTTTTTATTATAATTAACTAAATAACTCGTCAATATTCTTCGACGATTCGTGGCTTTGTTCCCATTATCAAGATATTTTATGTCAAAAAAATGTTAAAACTTATATAAGAATTGTTCTATACATTTGTTCGCTCGTATTTGAGAGGTAAAATTGAAAGGTCCTTCTTTCTTCGTGAGAATGGTTAAATTATCACGAAATTACAGTGCTATCAACACTTGGTTTAAAATAGATTCATTAATATTATATTATTAAGACTAACTTGGAACCCGCATACAAGACTTAATCGACGATTTGGACAATTATGCAGACTACTGAACAGAAATTCTAATCTATCTATCGAGAACAAACTGCTAATATACAAGACAGTACTGAAACCTATCTGGACCTACGGACTTGAACTGTGGGGGACAGCCACATTTTCTAACAGCAAACGTATTCAATCCTTCCAATCTAAAGTCCTCCGAACAATAGTTAATGCCCCTTATTATGTATCCAACCATACCTTACACCGCGACCTAAACATTCCATTTATTTTAGACCTTATACCATTAAAATTCTCTAAATTTCATCAGAATCTTATCCATCACCCTAATCCCCTAGCTCAATCCTTATCCAGCTCCACACATCCTTACCATCCTCCTAGAAGGTTGAAACGGCAGTGGCCTCGAACCTCTTGTAACACGTTCTAGCATTGGCTAGATTCTCCATTCACGTGCTTATGCTTGTGAATTGTATATAGGTATGAGTGACTTTTGTATATATTTTTATTGATTTTGTTTTGTATATATGTATATTGTATTATAATTATATAAATTTATTGTTTTGTATATATCGTGTGAATGTAGTATGAATGTTTTACTTTATCACTATTAAAAATGTCCTAAATTATAAATTAGACAGATTGCAAATATTACTCAATAAAGAATTGTTTCTAAAAAGAATATTTAATTAATAAAAAACACAATCTCAAAGTTGATTTTCAGAACTGCAATTTCATGGTGTTTTGAGAATATTTAACCGGCAAAGAAATAGGGTTTGGAATAAATACCGATAAGACGAAATATACGATTAGTAGTACATTAGTAACTCCGACAATCTTGGTGATATTGATATATCAGGATATAAAATAATTGACCGCAAATCGTATTTATATTGACCCCAAAAAATATATTAAAAATCAAATAATTAACAAATAAATTGGAGGAGAAAACAGCACAGTAATTTTTCCTGATTATTTTTTTTTTTTTTTCTAGAAATAACATATGTAATATATGTGTATAATATACATTTCGAAACATAACGGTTTTAGAAAACAAATTTTCAAACATACAGAGCTGTATAATCTAGCTAAAAAAGTTTTGTAGACAATATTTCATACATGAATATACAGCATTTACTATGGTAAAGTTATTTGTCCTACAAAAAAAATTATTTTTGAACTTTTGAAAACTAAATACTGTAGCTAAGTTCAATGTTGACATGCTTTAATTATTACATATCTGACAGACAATCCACTGATGGTTATATCTGTATATATAAACAGGTTTGGATATATTAATTTAAAAAAAAAAAGTAGGGAAGTAAGTGAAAATTTTCAGGATAAGCGCATCAGATGTTTTTTTGTTGGTGTCGGTGGGAGGATTGTGTTATGTCAGATTAATACAGAGGCAGTATATTAATTGATGGCATCTAGATCAATAGAGGCACAAATGAGCTGAAGTAAATTTCCTTAGAAGTTGTAAATATTTAGTCAGAGTATAATATGCTGATATGAGCTCATTTTTCTCAATTATTATTATCAAGGAAATTTCACTTTTCACCATATGACGAGTAATAATACCCTTGAAAATCTACACACAATATTCATGTAAAAACTCCTTTCCCCAAGTTCTGAGGAAAAGTGTCATTAAACCTATTTGTATCCAACTCTGTTCCGGAACGCACGAACTAGCATGATGCTCCATAGACTTTATTTAATTTATTTATTTTTAAAAATATTCAAATCCAAGTGTTTTAAGTATATAGACATTTTAAAGACACCTTCAGGTAAAATAATCAAGTCTTGCAAACCGGTCTGACGGGGCCAATTCAGTAGGTCTAACACGAAAATAAAAAATTCGTAAGAAAACGAAATCACATGTTTGAAATAGCCATATGTTTAGGGTGTAACAGATTCTTAATTTTTTTTTTTTTTTTATGGAATCGAATAACCGTAAGTGTAATTTCCTATCAAATACCTTACACATTTTTTGAGTTTACTCGGCTTAAACGATTATATCTGAGTACATTTGGGACTATTTAAACTCAGGTAGGTATTATCCTCATTGAAATAGAACCTTTCATTTCGTTTATATAAAATAATTGATCACATATCGTTTTTAGCAGCCCCCCCCTCCAAAAAAAATATAATAATAACAATGAAAAAAAAATGAAAATCAAAGAATTTATAAATAAAATCAAGGAGAAGACAGCACAATTATTTTTCCCAATTAATTTTTTTTTCTGAAAATAACTTACGTAATATATATGTATAATACAGTTGGAAACAACGGTATTAGAAAACAAATTTTCAAACATGCAGAGATGTATAATCTAACAAATAAGGACAAAAAGCGAAAAAAAACTTGATTTTTGTAGATATAATTTCATATTATAATGTTATTTGGCATACAAAATTTGTATTTTTGAGCTTTTTAAAGCTAAATTAAGTAAGGAACTTTAAAGCTCACATGCCTTTTTAATTGTTACATATCTGACAGACAATCCACTGATTGTTATATCTATATATAGACAGGTGTGGATTGGTAAAAAAAAAAAAAGTAGGTGAAATTTTCAGAACAAGCGCATAAGTTTTTTTGTTTTGTTTTTATAAAATATTTATCTTAAAGTAACGGAATATAGTTATATAAATCAATAGTGTTTGGCAAAGTTATTGGCATAATGAACGGGTGAGATGTTGAAAAGCGAAGCTAAGATCAGTAACCTTTAGGTTAATGACAAAATCCTGCAACCTCGTTAATCACGTAGAGACATTTTGATACGGAATTCTGCAACGATATTCGGAGACCATTTCTGCACATGCACAATACGGGAGTTTATCCATGCAAAATAAATAACCTTTTGAAATAATTCATTTATTTAAATTGATTAAAAGCTGGTAAATTGGCATCAAAATCCCAAGGACGAAGTTGTCAATGACTAGCCTTTAGTATTCATCATAATTTAAATAAAAAAATTGTGAATTAAACTTTTTTTTTTCCAAATATACCTAGTTAATGTTATCTGTCATATATATTTATTTACTATGTGACAGCTAGCTAGAATGTATTTAATTATGGGGGTGCAGCCAGAAAAACCACAATATTTTATCCATCGTAAATTATTCTCAGAGAACAAAACGTCCCTAAATAAAAATTATTTTTTATGATTTTGAATAGTTTACTGCCGGTAGAATATAAGTAGAAGTTGGCTGGGGGTGCAGTCATAGAAAATATTCAATTAATTTAATTCAGTTCCAACGTTTCGGCCTAAATTTTAGTCCATTTTTAGGGCTAAGAAAAATAAAAGATAACCAGTTTTTGCTTTTTATTATAAACATTTTCTATTTTTTTATTTTTATTATTACATATAGTCTTTGTCTATTTATCTCTTATTACTAACTATACATAATTTATCTTCATATACTGTCTTATTACTTGCTATACATATTTTTGTTTATATTGTAAAAAAAAAAAAAAAAAAAATGGTAGTTATCTTTCGTGTTCCTTAGCTTTAAATATGGCGTAGAATTTAGAATATTTTGTTATTTTTTATTTAAACTATAATTCTATAAAAATCATATTCATGTATTTATACAATTAAAAAGCTAATTAAAGCTTTTATAAGTGTTTAAATATTATAAAAACAGAATTTATCAAAAATAGGATAATATAAACATTTAACAATGTTTACTGCTTATTTATATACCTGAATGTCCATATAAAATAAAGTTATACAAAAAAAGGTATTGGAGACTATGCATAATTTTAACTGGAACTAATAACTTGATTTCTTCTCTTATCTTAACCAAATGTTTTAAGAGAGAAAAAATAAAAGAAGAAATTCAGATAAATTTATCTTAGTAAAATCATCAACTCTACTAAATAATAATTCATAAAAACTACGAATACATTATATGGTTAAATACAAAATGTTTAACTTCCATGTAGACGAATAGCAGTAAGCTATAAAGTTAAATAATGAATGCTATATGTAAAAGTGTTTTCAAAAAAGTCTTGAGAATGGGGAAAGAATCCCGAAACGTTGTAAAAAATTATGAAATAAAATAAATATATAACAAAAGGAAGTTAAGGTGTGCTTATTTAAGTGTGTAATATTAAGAAAAACTTCCTGAAAAATTAAAAAAGAAAAAAAAAATTTAATGTTTAATGCTTCACCCAATCTGCACTTACTTCAAATCAATGTTTAATCCCCAAAGCCTTAAAAATTTTACTATAATTATTTTATCAACAACTAAATAAGAATAGAGATATATATGCTTCTCATAAGCATATCATATAACATATATAAAAAAACAACTAAAAATATTCATTATATTCATTAATAATGAACAATAAAATCGAATAATAAAGAATATAAGGAACATAATTTGAGATCGTGAATTGGGTTTGAGGATAGATTCATTAAATTATGATAAAAACATAAAATATACATTAATATTTTAAATTTAGATGAAATCATCCTGAAAAAGGGAAAACGTTCTGGAACATTGATAATGGTGTAAAAAAAAAAATAATAATACAATTTTTTTAAGTATTCAAAATAAGATGGTCAAATTAATCGCAATCAATTTAGTTGAAATAATTAAAATAACTAAATAATTAAAACAGATCTCGAATGGCAATTATCCAATACTCGGATTATTTACTACAAAACTATAAACTACTAAATGGAATACGATAAATGGCTAAACCCATTAAAGTATAGACTAGACGCCATCTACTTTTTAAGGCTAGATAAGAAGTCTAGCCATATAATAAATTTACAACTCACAATAGAATTTTACGATTCCGTTTGATAACATTGATTGGAAAGGAGGAAATTATACCGATATTTTCTCTGCAACTAACAAGGTTAATAACCTAAAGGTTCGATGTTATTCGTTCAAACTTTCTTTATTTTACTATATACACTATGATATCTACTATATGTATGATATAATAGTACAAATGATATATTATATGTGTAAAATCGATGATATAAAGCATAGTATGCAACACTCTAAACGAAAGAACTTCTAGTTAGTGGAAACTACGGGACCTCAAAAATAGAAGAGCAATCCAACAGAGTAATTTAGTGAAAGTATTAGTTAAAATAGGGTTTCTATGTTATTTGTAATGTAGTACCAATACTCCGGAGATACTGTAATAATAGGGTGTATATATATATATATATACGTATACGTATATACGTATATATAATATATATAAGTATATATATATACTTTTGAACACGTAGAGAAATTCAAGTATTTAGGTTCAATTATAACTAGAAAAAATGAAATCCAGGAAGAAATAAAGTCCCGGTTAAAGGTGGGAAATGCGTGTTATTATTCAGTTGCTAAGTTACTTAGTTCGCGGCTTCTATCTAAAAACTTAAAGATTAGAATTTATAAAACTATTATTCTTCCAACGGTTCTTTACGGATGTGAAACGTGGCCGCTTACTTTGAAGGATGAACAACGGCTTAAGGTTTTCGAAAATAAGGTATTGCGTAAAATTTTTGGTCCAAAGAGAGATGTGGCCACTGGGGAGTTTAGAAGGTTGCATAACGCGGAATTGCGGAACTTGCATCCTGTGAATATAATTGAGCTGATTGCATCGCGGAGACTCAAATGGGCGAGTAAAGTTGTTGGGCTCGATGACGAGCGGATTCCGAGAAAGTTGGTGTTTGCTGATCCGACTGGTAGGCGTCCGAAAGGTAGGCCGAAGCGGAGATGGGAGGATTGCGTTAAGGCTGATCTCGGGGGCTTGGGCTTGAATGGTGAACATTGGACGAGTCTGTGTAGGCGGAATTTGGTGGTATCGGCATCGAACCTTCGGGTTCGCTAAGCCTATTATTATTATTATTATTATTATATATACATTATTATATATATATATATATATATAATATAAAATATAAATATAAAAAAAAAAAAAACATTAGTCATACAGTATTTAAATATATATTTCAATTAGAATTTACATTAAAGATATTATTAGAAATTTACTTACGATTTGAGATAAAATAGTGTCTTACTATGTATGCGTATACTATAAACTTTGAAAGAACACTGTAGTAAAGATGCTAAGGAATAGTTCAGGTATGGAGGATTTTCCAAATAAAAATATACTACTGTAAGTCTATTCATTGTCAATGTATTGTTTCCTGTATCTCTAACAACAACATCATATGTATATATATAAATTATGTTCGTGCGGACGAACAAAAGATTCAAAAATAATTAATAGTAAAACAAGCAACACAAAATTGATGTTTTTTAACAATCTCTTTTTATTTAACGTATGAACTATATAATAAACGTTTCGTGTTTGCATTCAACAGGCATGGAATACTAATACTGTTGTGATTGATCCTTTAACATATATATATATTATATATATATATATATATATATATATATATATATATATATACACACACACATATATCTTAAATATAAATATATTTAAGAGACATGTGCTTCTGTAATTTTAAAATGAAAATAAATATAAACCATTATTTTCTGACAAATATAAGGCATATATACACACTATTATAGCACAAAAAAAAAATAATAAATGATAATTATACTGTAATTAAGGACAATTTAAGAGTAATAAAGAGAAGAAAAAATATATAACATAAACTGCTTGGTCAAGGTTAACTTCCGATAATAAAGGCTCTTATTCTTAAAATGTTATTACTAAATATAGATAAATATTACTTGTAGAAAGTATTAGTTAAAATTGGGTTTCTATGTTGTCTGTAATGTAGTACCAATAATCCAGAGTTACTGTAATAATAGGGTTTAAAAAAAAAAAAAAAAATGTTTTAACTTATTATTGGTATTTCTTTTATATAAAATATACTTAATACTCAAAGAAGAGTCCCCTATTATCTACCATCATTAGCCATCTGATAGTCAATTACTGTATCCAAAGATGCTAAAATTCTTTTGGATGGCTGTTAAAAAAGTTTTAGACCGCAATCGCAACTTCCGCAAAAAATAAATTTTTTAGTAATCTGATAGTGCGAGGTCTGTGCTGTATGCTGGATGAGGGGAGACAGAATCCATGATGCTCTATCTTTTTTTTTGGTTCGACGGGAGGAGTAAGCTTAAAGATGGCTGAGGATTAAGTTCGAGAAGGACCAATCTCCTTCTATTTTTCACCTTACGCATGGAAAGAAGATGGCGGCTAACATAGCCCAGGCAATGAAGGTCAAAAATGGCCTTATGTCGGAAGAAATTAGAGACAAGCTGAATTTTAATTAATAAGCGATAGTTGGTGTGTTTTAGATTAACCTAATTCTAGAAATAATTAGGTTGGGTTTGGTATGAGATTTGTTTAAACAATTTTTATTTGTTTCCTTCTTAAAATAGATAAATAAAATTGTCAAGTTCTTGAGTATTTTTACTTTTCAAATAATCCAGTTTACTAACAATATACACCAATAGTTGATCTTTAAGAAATTCAGAAGGAACATAGTCCGAATGGCAGTCAAGAAAATACAAAGAAATTGTCCTAACTATTTAGTTCCAACGTTTCTAGGTCCATATTGTAAGTTTGATATTTCTTACTTAGTACTTTAAGGTAATCTGATAAAGACTTACAATAATGACCTACATACGTTGGCAATTAATGTTAAGACTACTGCAATAAAGAGTATTTGACCGCCACTCAGACTGTGTTCCTTACAAGATATCTGGATCAAAAAAATAAACTGAAAAACTTGTATGGTTAACATTAGGGGTATGAATCCAATTTATCATTGAATTTGGATATTACGTATATATCTCAGTGACACATAAGAAGTGCAAAATAATCTACGAAGTCTTGACAGAAGCCAAGCTAGGAAAGGATGTTTTATAAAAAAAATTAATAATGATCATCAGATCTCATAAAATTTATGTATAACGATAACCCTTCGAAAATAAGAGAAGATACATCATTCAATTTAGTTCCGAGATCGTTGGCAAGATTTAAGGCCTATCCATAAAGCAAAGGCATATAAAATAGCACATAGTAATGTTGGTGAGTGGTATGCTCAGGCAATTCTTCAATGGGAAATTAGTAAATACGTAGTGTGAATATGTTTATTTAACTATGAATGCAACTCTGTCTTTCAAGAATATCTTGAGCATCAAACTAATAACAATTTAGGGTTCCAAAGATAATTCATTCTTGTAATATATATTTTGAAAAAATACAGTGCGTCACCTCTTGGGGAAAACCATATATTAGATAACGAGTAGGTTCTTTTGATAATAATACAATGAAAAGATAAATCCTACCTGCTGAACGGTGCTAGAAGTTAGATATTTTAAATTCTACATTAAAAACTGGTGAAGCAAATTTATAAGGAAGTATTCAGTATGGCACAAATTTGTTAATTAGTAGTCGTTCCGACACTAAAGAAATATGAATTTATTTTTAAAAAGGATGAGATAATTCGGATGGCGGTCATTAAAGGCAAACTTACTACAATAAAGTATGTCAATATAAAATATTTAAAGTATAATTACAGTTAAAGAAATAGGTTACCAATAAGCAAAGCAGGAATAGAAATCAGTCGGTATAAGATGGTGGAGGATAGAAGAACATACTGCAATGTAATAAATTCTTCAAACCTATTTGCAATGAATAATTAGTTTTATAAAGAACTTTCTGCTCTAAATCTGTTTGTTAATGTAAAATTACAAGTTTTATTTTCACAACTCTGTATGACTATTAAAGTAAATTCGTATCCGCATTTCACCATAAACATAAATGATTATTAGGCACAATCGATGAAAAAAAATAATAATAATTTAAACAACAATCAATAAATTTGTAGGTATTTTAAAAATAATCCAATGAATTACGATTAATCGTAAACAATTTTTTTATTTAAAATTTCTGAAAAAAAAAAATCTATGCCCACGATCCTTAGGACAGTATTAGTAGGACGATAATTATTTCTATAACTGTTGATCTAAAACACCCGAACTACCGTTTTCCCACTCAGGAGACGGTGGTTTTATAGATAGTGGATAATAAAATAGTGTTTAATATAAAGGTCAGAAGCAAAATCTGACTTGAAACAAAAATTTTAAAATACATTTTATAATATTTTGCAAATGATTATTATAAAAACAACAATTAGAGCACCATTATTAATAATATTCAATCAGTTTTGAAGGAAATGAAATCAAATAGGCATAAGTTAACTAGATAAAGCGAGCGATTCGCAACATCCGAACATGCTTTAGGGCTAGGTCGGTGTCGAGCGCGCACTAATACTTGGTTGTCTGTAGGTTCTCGACCCTAAAAAATTAACTACAACTTTTATTTGTCTTTTTTTTATATAACTTCAAATAGAAATTTTATTTCAAGAAAACCACGTAAAATGTGAACTTTTATTCGAAGATTTTTCATATTGAAGGAACTTGCGGCGAAAGTACAAATGTTACGCTAAAATGTTAAATAACATGTTTTAAATCTTATAGATATAGAAATAATACGACACATTACGCATTAATAACGAACAAATAATAGCCGAGTTATGGATTATAACTAAAGACTCCCGAAACGGGTGTTCAAGAGGGGCTAGCGGAGAGAGCACAAGGGTGAGGAGTGGGGACTTTTGAGAAAACACTCCTCTAATAAGGTTCTAATAACTGACAAAAAATCAGCTTGTCTCTAATGTCTTCCGACACAAAACCTTTATAGCCTGGGCTAACAGTAGCCATCGACATACTGCACTCACTCTCTGGCAAGTTCTCAAGCACTTTTGGACGGATTTGTCACAACAGAGATCAATCAATGTTCGCCCGGAAATCTTCCTCCTTTCCAACGTTGTACCTCCACTGCTAATTTGTTCAGACTAATACCGTGTAGTGTCAAGTTCAAGAACACCTTTCTTCCCCTTCATAATTTCCCGAGTTGCTTCAGCAGTAGTGATCTTGCTTTGACGATGGAAGTGGGAGTCCTAAATTTTGCCTATTCTTTATCTTTAACGAGTACCTGACAAAGCACAGGCTCGGGACCACATATTTACGCACCCTCCGAAGGACGGTATAACTAAGGATTTTTTACTCCCATTAAAAAATCCTGGACCACCTACTAGTATGAACCTGTAACCTTTGGCATAGAAGACTGTTATGCTAGCCCCCCTGCAACAGGTGATCCCAAGTAGGCATTTTCTTTGGAAATCAGGATAAAGACACTCTCTACCAGAATACCAGTAAGAAATATGTGATCTTCTTGGCAGGCCGTTTTAGTACACTCGAACCTCAACAACCTATTTTACTCGAGTAACACAGTCTTGAGAGTAAGGCTCTTGTTTTCAGTACTTAAGAGATTCGTACTGTTTTACGGCCAATTGCCGTGCAAGGAGGTGATTAAGCCTAGACCAGACTCAGCCGCCAGGTTTTCCTCAATCTCTAGGTAGCCGCTCTTTAGAGGCCACTTTTTTTTCTACCCCATTAATTCAGATAAAATAAAATGGTTACTTCTAGGACAACCTGTTAAGCTAAGTTGGAGTCAGAAATAATTTCATAAATTCAAGTTATTTACTATATCTCCTCTTCCAAGAGAGTCAATAAACAGGTTTAACAAAAAACATACAATGAGCAAGGCTCCCTAAATCCACGATGGTACGATGAACTGTTTTATACAAGAGGGATAAAATTTGTCCGGTGTCATTGTCTATCTAAATTCGAGGAGGAAGGAGAGGACCTTAGAAGCTATTAATATATGATGGTAAGACGCGGAGTGGGGCTGTAATGAAGAGAGGGCCGGGCGGATTCCGGGCATAGTTCCCGCTCCCCCCGGGATTATGAGCCTTTGTCTGGGGCCTTTGTGGGGACAGGGAGCCCGCAAACAGCAAAAACCCCTCACCCTATCGATTCACCTGACCGACCCCCCCCCCCTCGTCCTCCCCCCGTTCCACCCTACAAATAACATTCCACCGGCCCAATCCGATCCAAAACGTTAAAAATAAATCATGCTCAAGTGGTTATTGCAGCAGAGACTTCCCTCAGCCATAAGCCGATAGCGTTCGACTCCATCAATACTCCGAAACGGAATCAGGGCACATAATGAAAGACTTGATCAAGCCAAGTGACTGACTATTCATTTCAGACAGTGCAAATGCCTATAAATTAATCAATATGACTCCTTACATAACAACTGCAAGAGAGCCATAAATGACTGTCCATTTAATAGGGAGCTATTATCGGTGGCGAGGTGGAAGAGTCGAAGGAATGGAAGGAGAAGATGGTTAATTTAATAGCTGTAGCCAAATTTTTATTTTTATTTTCAACATATTTATTGATATTTATAACTTTATTATATACATCAAGTAAATGTGATGGACATTGTAAACTGACATGAAATAGATGTTATATATGTATATATGTACGCTTCCCATTGGCAGCACTCTAAAAATATTCTATTCCAAACTATAATAGGTCTCGGGGCCATATTATTTTCAGACACCTAGGAGGATTGTCAGGAATAGAAGTGAATGATAGGATAGAAACTAGTGGGTTAGAGTGGGAATGGATTGTTTTCATGGAATAATTGATACCTCGTTCGGGCTTATTCAGTAACATATGGAACATCAAGGTCTTTATGGATGAGTTTATTCGTAACAAAGGATTCTGGATTGTAAGGATTGGATACGAGAAGAATTCGATAGGAAAATTTTAAAAATGAACTAAGGATCTCCGTTTTGGGTGCCAAAAATCCATCCATCCAATCTATAAGAAGCTAGACTGTGGTGTAGATTAAATGAATGATGAAAACAACATAGAGTTAATAAATATGATTTTTAAAACAAGAGCCGAAATGATATCCTTAAATTGTAAACCACGGAATAGTTAACACATGTTCAGTTTGTAACAGTAAGAAGGACGAAAATATAACTAATCTTTTAGGTAAGTGTACGGCATTTAATTATTGTAGGAAAAAGTATTTTAACTGAAAACAAAATAATAGAAATTTTAAACGGAAAGAATTGGAACACATTATTTAGATTTATGAAAAGTGCTGTTAACTATGGAGTTTTTTTTTTAATAAAGGAATTTAATTAAAATAAATAAATAAACAGACAGTAAGTTGTCACTGAAAAGCTATATTTATATTTTGTTTATTCTATATGGTAAACAATAAGTATGGGATAAGTAGATTATTCCACTATCTTTTGATAATAATGTACAATTTTTTTTTTGTTATTGTTTTGTTGATTGTAAGTTTTTTGTTTTGCTTTTTAATAATATATATAAGTAAACCAATTTCTTGGCAGACGGAATATCCACACCAGTATACGGTGTTTATTAAATATTGTAATGAAACATGTAAAATTAATTAATAAAACACGTTTATCTATCTATCTATAGCCATAAATGTTATGAGCAAAATGACCCCATATTTCAATAGCCATTCAAAACTATCACCAAAAAACAAATTGATATTATAAAAAAACTGTCATCCGTCCTATACTGACCTATTCTGCCCCAGTCTGGAGTTACACTCGTGAGTCCATCTATCGGAAAATGGAGGTGGTTCAAACTATGTGTAAGGATTGCAAATAATTATGCTCGATACACGCGAATTTCTACTATTTTATCTGATTTACAACTTCCATCCATCAAAAAATATACATATTCGTTGCCGCAATAAATTGTTTCCCTTACTTTCCACTGCGACAACCCAAACATTCGAAAAATAGGTGACTACGACAAGACTACTCTGAAATGTTTCACACACAAACGTAAAAACATACTACTTCATCAACTGTTGATTATAAAAATTTGTTTGTTCATTATATATGCATAACACCATCAGTTTGTTATTTTTTATTACTTAATTACCTGCCTTTTTAACTTTATGTGAATTCATAATTTTTTTTTGTTTTAATTTTAAATCTTTTTTATAAAGGTTCCCTCCCTCCCCTCCTTGTACATTTTTCAAAACTAACTAAGGCTAATATTACCCTCCTTGTACTATTTAGAGTAACATCTAATTGCAGCAATAAATACCACATGTATAATCTGAGGTCGCGTGCAAGGTATGGTGAAAATGAAAATCTTTAAAAAAAATCAATCAATACGACATTTTTATCAGAAAATTTCTTAAATTATAAAGAACGATAATGAAAACGGTTAATGAACGTCGGTAACGCTAACGAAAGTACATTATTGAAAACAGATTAAGAGATAGGGCTTGGAATACATATATAAATATTTGATTAGTAGTAGTAACAGTGACAATCTTGGTGATATTGGTAGAGAAATTTAAGTATTGAGGTTCTTATAAAAATAGAAAAAACGAAATCCAGGAGGATATAAAGTCGAATTTAAAAGCGAAAATGCGGGTTATTATTTAGTTGTGAAATTACTCATCCTACGGCTTCTATCAAGAAACTTACAGAAATTTATGAAACTATTATTTTCCCTGATGATTTAATACGCATGGGAAACGTGGTCGGTTTCTTTGAAGGATAAACGACGCTTTAAGGTTTTCAATAAGGAGGTAATGTAAAAGATTTGGTACAATGAGAGATGAGGCCACTGGGAAATTGAGTGTTGTTAAATGTAACAAATATTAATTACGTATTTAAAAAAAAATTATATAAAGTATCATTCATGTTAATTTTTTAAAAATCACAATGAAATAGTAGCTATTTTAATAAATAAAACAAAAAAAAATCTTAATATGAATAGAGAATATGATGAAAAATCATGTTTCAAATTAACAGATACGGTAAATAATGGCTAGTGGAAAATGTACTTTATTTGCAAAGTTTTTTAAGTATTTATTTAAGATGGAACAAAATAGAAAAACAAATTTAAGTATTATCATGAAACAAGGGACTAACGTTTGTTTACATTGTGTTTTAATTTTTTGCTCCCAGTTAAATTTATTTATCCCCAAAAATGCTGAAAAATTAATTGATTAATAACTAATACATAAAAACAAATACATAAATAAAATTGTGACCGTTTGCAGCAACCATTAGGTAATACAACAGAACTAAAAGGGTGTGTTGTTCCAGGAAGCTTAGCTGGAATACTTCAAAAGTTCACTACTATCAGGGACCTTCCAGGCGATCCATGCTGGATTCCAGATATAAATATGTCGTCATCCCTCCAGCCTACCAGCCCTTTCTTTTCTTTCTCTCATTTTTTCCTTTGGCTTACATTAAAACTTACTGATATGTGCAGGAATTCAATAAAAAATGTTTTTACTCCCAAGAGCTACAGGCGGCATACTATTCGATTAAAAAAAAAAATCAGCTTGATATAATATAAGGTAATTAAATAATAATAAAATAAGTTAATAATAAACAAATAAAGAGAACAGGAAAATCTACGGAACTATGGACCTATTTGTGTAGGTATGACAAAAAGTAAATAAAAGAAATAACATATTTTATCATACTAATATGTGAAATGTAATGCCATATTATTCACTTAAATAATATATTTTTATTCATATTTATTTTTTAATCAACTGTACAGTTATTATACAGATTAAAAATTTTATGACGTGAATACGAATTGAAGTGTTCATTCTGGGAGCATCATTCTGGAACAAAAGTAACACTTTTGGTGCCTTACGATTTCTAAAAGCATTTTTTTCCCTATTTCTTTATCATAATTTTAGTTTTAAACATTTCAAACATATAAAACTACAGAAATAAATAAATATAATTTCTCAAGTGAGTCAAGTGAGTAAGTAACATTTCGACCAAGTCAAAATTTCCAAATATTTCACAAAAAATAAAAAAGGAATTTTAAGTTATAACTGGGGATGCATTTCACAACAACAAGGAATCGATTTTAATTTGTAACTCACAGGACATCAAAGGATTTTTTTTCCAACTCAGAGGTTAGTTTTAGACAATAAATTTATAGGGACCAAGATTACATTCAATGAACATTGCTAAATTTTCAGATTTCAATTTTCTTTTGTAAATTGGCTTTTTTTTTTTTTTTTTTTTTTTTTTTTAACATTCTAACATCAAACGTATCCAATCCTTCCAATCCAAAGTCCTCCGAACAATAGTTAATGCTCCTTATTACGTTACCAACTGTACCCTACACCATGACCTTAATATTCCATTTATTTTAGATCTGGTACCATCCAAATTCTCCAAATTCCATCAGATCCTTCTTCATCATCCTAATCCTCTTGCTCAATCGGTTTCCAGCTCCACCCATCGCTACAATCCTCCTCGAAGAAATGGAAACGGCAGTGGCCCCGCGACGTTTTGTAAACAATTATCTGGTGTTCTGACACTGGTCAGATCCTCCACTCATGTACTGTATGTTTGTGGCTATTCCGCCCTAGCGTGAGAGGCGCTGGGATCTCTTGGATTCGGCTTCTCCCCCCACTTGTGGAGGGAGCAGGCGTGTCTAGGGTCCCTTTAGTAGATTGTATATATTGTATATAGTTAAGTTTGCTTGTATGATTTTTATTTATTTCCCAACTTGTATTTATCTCTACTACAGGTTGTTGTTTTGATTGTTTCTTGTTGTTTTTATTAATTGTTATTTTTTTTGTATATATTTGAATTTATTTATTTCCGATTTTATGTAAGTTGACTTTATCATTATTTTCTGTATTTATTGTATGAAAGTGTATTACATCACTATTACTACTGTTCATTAAGTAACAAATTGTAATATTTCTCAATAAATAAAAAAAATAAAAAATTGGCTTTTATACTGTTTTTATAGTTTGACTTGAAACTAGAAAACATACCATTATCTTTTATACATGTTTACGTATCATATATCATTTTAATCTTATTTATGCTATTAATTAATATTTTAATAGTTGCACTTAATATTGTATTTAATATGATACTAAAAATATTCCTTAAGAAACAATTAAGAAGCTGATTTCCCAAAGGTACCAACCATATCCACTTTAGAAACTTTTACACTAAATACCAAAATCTTCTAAAAATTTATTATTAAACCAATATTTGATTCTTTTCGCATTAAATTCTATAATATCAATTAAGGGGATTGAAAAGAAGGCGACCTCGGGACCAACTCACTAAAAATAGTTATTAAAGTGCTATAAATGGGGAGGGTTTTTATACAAGCCGTTTTTATGACTTATATTCTTACTATACATCTATTTGTTGTATTAGTTTAATTCAGTTATAAATTACAATATATATAAATTAAAAAAATAAATCTAGATTATTTTTATTTATTCCTTTTTTTTTTTTTTTACTATATTAATAACATTAATTCTACGTTTTAGAAAAATGTTTCAGTATGATTCAGAATGAAATTAAAACCTTTTGCGAATAATTCTAAAATACCACCATAAGCGTTTTTCAAAGGACTTTGTTATGTTCGGTGAAACAAAACGATTTTAAAACAGATATGACTAAATATCAATCCCGTAAAAATGGTTCTTTAGTACCTATTAAAAATGAACGTATCAATAGTATTTTGCTATTGTGTACTTAAACAATCCAACAGAGTTGGGCAGTGGAGCTTTAGGAATAAAGGTTTCTCTAGAAAATTATAATTTCTAAACTTGGCCACAGGCAATTAAAACTACATCGACACATAAATGAATGTAGGTTAAAAAAAATCTGGTGCGGGCAACACACGACTTTTACTTACCTACATTTTTGAAATCAATGAAAGAATTTTCAAATACAGTTAGAGATAAAAACACGTGAAACTCTTAAGGAATTAATTAAATTGAATTTATATAGAAACATGTGTTTTATTAAAAAATCTATTATATTCTTATCTAAAATAATCAGTTAGTTTTATGTCCATTTCATCACTCTCTATTAACTTTTATACGCTTGTGTATGAGATAATAGTTTTTCTAAAATATTTAGCTTTCCAACGGTATATCATACATGTATATTACTGCTCTTATGTTCAAAAACGAAAAATTGCATTAAACAAATATTTTTTCTGTTTTCTCCTTTAGTTGGGTATCGAATTTATTCAATTTATTTATTTACCTGTTTTTCATCAGCGTTAACAAGATAATATGGTTATTTTTATTGAATATACAAAACTAAAGGTACTTAAGGGGAAAAAAATAAAATATCGGCATTTAAGCCCTGTCAGACCATTTTAATCAGAATGAAACCTGCATGATAAAGCCCTTTAAATTTTACATTGATATAGCGAATTTAATCAAAATCGTCGGAACCGTTTTCGAGAAAATCGGAAAAAGGTGCAAAATGCAGGGTTTAAAGTGCCTCTTCTGGTAACCTCATTTTGATGAAATAAGTTTTGTCACGTCTCGGGCGTATAGTTGTCTTAAATATGAAATTTCAGTTTCATAGGACTTACCGTTTCCGCCCGGGAGTTACCACACACACACACAGACCTTTTAGCGGGACTTGGTTATTTGGACTCAGGGGACCCTAAAACGTGTATTTCCGTTGAAAACTGGAATTCGAAAATTTTCACGATCGCAATACTTCCCCTTACTATGCATAGTAAGTGAAAGTAATAATAATTTATTCTGGGAAATAATAATTTCCCTGGGAAATAATAATAATTTCTTCCCTTAAGAATAATTTACAGTGAACAGAGGAAGTCCAGTTGGTCTGGCTTCATTTGAAACATAATTATTTAGTTAAGTAATTATACAAAGTTAATATAAATAAAAGATACAAACAAAAACAGATAACATCAAATGAGTTTAGTAATATATTACCATAGGCTATTTGCATGTTTGCAGAAGATTGAGTTTTGAGGAGATGGATAGATAATTGGTGTTTGAAAGTGGTTAGGGATGACACTATTCGGAAGGAGATGGGTAATGAGTTCCAAAGTATGGTAGCACGGATGATAAAGGACTTTACAAAGGATGCTGTTCTATGAGAGGGTAGGTTGGGATCTTGTATTTAGGTGTGCACCGGAGAGCGTGGATATTTTCTTCGAGATTCGGGATAGAGAAACCTTTGACCAGAATACCATTGAGAATACCACCTATTCATTAATCTTTTTAACCTTATCTAGTTTTCGCCACTGAGTGCCCTATATACAAGCCATCCATAGTCCAAGTGGGGGAGGATGAGAGAAGACACTAAGAGATCATGGGTACTTCCAGGAAAACGTAGGAGCTGTTTGAGGATAGAGATGAATTTTGTGTTAATTTGAGTTACTCGTTACCATTTTAAGTTTTGATCTAACATAAATCCTAGATTTTTATGGAGTTTTTGGTATTGGATCGGAGTTTTATTGGAAAGAGCCAATAAGCATTGTCTTTTTTTTCGCTGGATTCAGACTGTTTATTTTCCGAAGCCAAACAGTTAATGTTTTTGATATCTTCTTGGATTTTACGGGAATCCTTTTTGATCACAAATATGGACTTTTCAATAAGATTTAATTGAATTTACCATGAAGGGAAATATGTTTGACGTAAGAGGTTTGCTCGGTTTAGAACCGAAAATTTTGAATTTGAAGACGCAAAATTTGTTGAATGTTGATGATGTCCAATCACCAAAAATTACCTGGAAAATGGCAACGTGGAATAGATATGTACGGGTCGCATATAATTGATTACAAATAGTACAAGAATTTTAAATTATTATTGAAATCATTAGTAAGAAACCCCACAGACTTATTTTACAATCCAATATGAAAAGTCAAAATTATGCAAAGTAAGAAAGTACTCGTAATTAGTGAATTCTCTATCAAATACTACGTTTATTTTAGATAATCATATATGGTAATCTACATTAGAAACTTGGAAATAAAAAAAAAATTAATAAATTATCCAATAAATGCACTGGTAGTATAAGATTTACATTATTCGTGATGTAATTTAATATTTATCTTCTATTTGTTAACTTGTAAGGGACTGCAGCAACAGAAAAAAAGATTCAACAAAAGGTCAGGTCACAGTTATCGAGGCGTGAGTGACAGAAGCGATAGAGGGAAGGCACAAAACATCTTATTTTGTAACGATCTTGAAGATGTATCCTAACCGATAAAATAACCTATTATAACCAGACAATAAACAGTTGTTTAATAAACAATTCCTCAATAAATTACTTTTTTTAAATTAGTATAATGATTTAATTATTAGGAAAATATCTTTTGATACAACCTGAATGATTTTCGTTGTTCCTTAATTAAAAATGCAGTGAAATAATACAGACAACTTACATGTAAGATAGGTCATATCTGCTTACTTAAAGATGTAAGGAATACAGTTAAAGGCAGTAATTGTAACCTAACATTGAATATAAGACTGGTAAATACGAAATTAATTAAGTAGAACAAATGAAAAGAAAATACCATAAGTAGAAGTAATCGGGAGTCAGTCATGTTAAAAATATTTCAATTTCGCCGACGTTTCGTCTCTAACATGTGAGGTAAACATATCTATCATTTGGGAGGTAAATATCAAAACAATAAAAGAGATACATATCAATACAGTATGACAATGAAAAATAATGAATAGAAGAATGATGGCAATGAAAAAATATATATATATATATATATATATATATATATATATATATATATATATATATATATATATATATATATATATATATTAAACATATGTATTGATATTTACAACTGTATTATTAATATACAACAAGTAAATGTGGTGGACATAGTACACTGACATGAAATACATGAAGAGAAACCACCCATTAGCAGCCCTCTAAATAAATAAATTTAAAACATAAAAATATACAAAGATAATATTAGAAATACAAATAATAATAATATGATACTAAGATGTTAAGTATGAAATTAAAATTTAAGGTAATAGAGAGGTAAAAAATATGAATAAACTTAACGTATTTATTTATCATTCTTATATTCATTATTTTTTTATTGTCATATTGTATTGATATGTATATATTTTGTTGTTCTGATGTTTGCTGTCCTGATGATGGCTCACATTTTCAGGCGATACGTCACACAGTGGTTCAAAACCACAGTAATTTGGGAAAAACTCTGAAGATTGAGCAATTTCGGCTAATAATTTTGAAAAATAAAAATAAACGTATAATTTGGATCAAACTATATTTCTAGGTAACCGAATGATTTAATTGGGTCAATTTGACCGCTGTTAACATTATCTTAGTCCTATGATACAATAAAGCAGAGTGGATGGTAGTAATACATGTTACAAATATAGGGAAAATCTTAACTGCAAGTCCTTGGTCAACCTAAATTGATAGGTATAAATGTATAGGTAATTTTGTTTGGATCCACCCTAAATTTGACTTAAGTTTAATTTTCTAGTTTATTTTATGGTTAATCCATCAAAGTTATATTAAAAAAATAGTTTTTAAGACCATTAAAAAACCCCATTTAATTATCACTATTAAAAATGTCCGAATTGGACTGATTGTATTATTACTCAATAAAGCACTGTTTCTAAAAAATCATTTACACAACAACCTTACTCATTTTATTTTTAAAACATTTCAATAATTTTACCTTAACTTTGTTTCCTAAGTTAACAGGTTCACTCATTTCAAACCTTTTACTATATCACTAAGCGGAAGGCTCTTAACTCACAGTTCTGGTTTTAAGCAACTTATATTAGGTCCCGAGGATATCATCATAATATTAAAAAAAGATCTTGGTTTGTAACTAGGCGAGATGTTTTCCTACTGTGGTGGGTCCTCTAATACTTATATTCTTTATTTCGGCTTTCTTGGACCTCTTAGTAAAAAGTACCAATGGGTAAATAGCAAGCTCCATTGTTTGTTTTTTTCATGAAAGAGGATTCAGTGCACAGTTGTCGGTTAGTAGTGCATGAATATAGCTAATTTCGCTGTTTATCTGGCATATATGTCAAATTATAAACGGGATAAAACAATAAATAGCTAAGAACAATTATAATTAATTTATCAACTTCTTTAACTAAAACAGCTTTTACTCAACGATAAGCAGGTATGAGCAAATAATTTTTTCGTGGTAGTTACATTATGAGACCTACTAAGAAGAGATATAAGTAACAAAAGTTAAGCTAGCTTTGTATTTCCATCGATAGCTACAATCAAATTGGAAATGAACATTGAATTTAGATATACAAAGATACAAACATCTTAATAAAATTTGGAAGGTCTTCTAAAGTTGTGTGATACTCAAAAGGTTTGTGGAAAAGAAAATATAAAATTTGCATTGGAAACTATTCCTTATGTATATGCACTCTAAGGGTAATAATTATAGGTAAAATTAGACTGGAATTATTAGAAGTATAGAAACCACTTACCTTTGTATGAATATAGAGGTATTGTACATATAAAATATGAATCAACAAAAATATATTTTAAAAACTTCAATGAAACTAAAAAAAAAAAAAAAATAGGTTTAATAAAAATGTATTTAAATTAATTTATAAACTTATTATTTTCATATGATTAAAAAATATCTGATATCTGAATTACACTAGCACGGTACCAAATTCATTAAACCGCGCAGTTGTGCCATGGCAATGCAAATAATTAATCATGGCGATATCTATAAAAAATAAATGAAGGGCATTGAAAATTTAGCCTATTATCACTACAGACTTTATGTACCAAATCAAATGTAATAAAGCTCAATCAAGTTTTTTTTATTACAAAAAGTATTGAAAAAGAACACATTGATGATGCACATTTTATATAATTATATTCAATCTCCCAAATCATTTTCATAAATTAATAAGTAATAAAATACTTTCAATTACAGATTAATCCTCCAACTTAAATTTCATAAATTTATATAAATAAATCCGAGTTTCAATTAACAAGCTTAATTGCCTCTTCTCCAGGAAAGAAACGAAATAAATAAAAGTAAACAAAATATCACATTAGTATTAAATAGTAATATTATTATCAAATATAACGACATTATTGTCCACTTTATTATATAAATTCACAATTAGATCAAACACTTTAAATAATGAATGGCTGCTTAATCAGTTTGTCAATTTTTGTGAATAAAATAAGATAACATTGAGGTTGATGAGTCGCTGATGTAGGATTTTTTGAGGTAAATAAAGATACCGTATTTTAAACGAAAAAATAAAATATAGTTTTCAAACAGTAAAAAAAAAAAAAAAAAAAAAAAAAAAGTTAGCGATCAACCTCCAAATTAACTTTAATTTTTTTGTATCACGTGATTTTTATTACAATTAAATTTATAAATTAATAATGAGTTGTTTTTTTAGTCACTTCATTCAGTAGTCATAAAAGGTATTTAAATCAAAAGATAATAAAACTCAGCTTACTCTAGATATTTCCTGAATTTTTTTTTTTTTTTTTTTAATTAGTTCTGGCTAAATATAGCAAGGGCCAACGGAGATATATTTTATTAAAATTGAAGAAAAAACATTCTCGGGTTTAGCTCAAATGGTACTGATTCTGCATTCAAAATTTTAAAGTGATCAATCCAGTAATGAATTATATATAAATGTTCAGATTAGTTGCCCTTTAAAAGTGTTCATTTCAATTTTTTAAGTTTTGACATTTTTTTAATTTTTTTGAAGAATTCAACGAAAGTACAAATTTTAACTTATATCATAGACAATTACTTTTACTTACTAAGTATTTCCTCAGAGATATTAATAAATCTCGTTGCCTGTTTATTTTTTTTTTTTTATGAATGAGTATAGTATTATATATAGATATATATATATATATATATATATATATATTATATATATTGAATTACTTTTAATAATAACATAACATAAAAAAACATCAGAAAACATTTGAAATAAACAAAAAAAATTATAATCATAGTCAATAATTTTTATCATATTAAAGGTGATATTGGGTAAATAACTCGAGAAATTATGAAGTATTTTAAGCATGCTCTAAGTCAATTAATAAGTATCGAGAATTATTACCTAAGAAAAAAAATAAAATAAAAAATAAGGTCCTCCCTATATTGGTAAGGAAGAGCGATGAGAACGGAATTTTTAATTTATTTTTTTAAAGGGTTGAAGTTAATTTTGATAAAACTGATTATGGTTGACTCACCATTACAGCAAGAAATAATGGCTACGAGCCGGTAATCGACGGTCTTCTCACCTGAAAATAAAAATGTAATTTAAATTTAAAAAAACAGGTAAATAAACTGTAAATAAAAAAATAGGTAAAGGATGAACAAGAATTTATCATTACAATATTATATTAGAAAACGTTCTAGCAATAAGATATGCTTTAATAAAAATAAAATATTAAAAATTTCCTAGCACTACCTAGAACATTTAATAGCTGTATTCTAATTTTATTTATAATTGAAATGACACTTCAAATATATTTTAATAATTCTACTGACTACAACACCCCAGTTTGCTTGAAAATATTTAATTTCTTATTGGTTAACATATACTCCCGACAAACACTCTAAAAAGTTCCAAAATGAAAACATCTAAAGAGATAGGGATTGTAATAATACAGATAAAAATATATATACGATTAGTGATATAAACGGTGACGATCTTGGTGATTTTGAAATATATATAAGGATATACGCTTGAGCATGTAAAGAAATTCAAATATTTAGGTTCTAAGAAAACCCGGAACAACTGTTCGAGAATTAGCAGGGAAATTTAACCTTAAAAAATTGGCTATCGATAACCTCGAGGGAATTGGAAAGGTAACGGTGAATATTGTAAAAGCTTAAATGTTGGATTCTGAACACATTGGACGACCGCCGAAAAAAAAAAAACCGTGTCATGAAGTTTGAGCTACACTTCTTTGCCGAACCTAAAACGAGCCTTTTCTGTCCAGGATTGTTAATTGTGATGAAAAATAGAACCTTACGATAGCAGTAAATGTTCTGGACAGTACTCTACAAACGAGAAGAAAGATTTTTTTCCAAGGCTCCAACTCTTTAAAAAAAAAAAAAAAACGGAAGGTTACTGTGTGCTAGGCTTCATTGACACACTACATCTTCCTAAATCATGGAGAAACCATCAATGCAAAATCGTATAGTAACCTAATGAATGAAATGCATCAGAAATTGGCAATAATGAATTCATCACATGTAACTGTCACAAAAGATCCAGCTTGAATATGTAACGCTGCCACATCCGCCCTACTCTCCGGACCTCTCGCCTACGAATTATCATTATTTTAGACACCTGGACTATTACTTAATTGACAAAAAATTAATTGACAAAGGGAATTTTTGGGAAAATAGGAAACTTGGAATTTAAATTTAAAGATGGGAAATTGTTTATTTAAAGTTGAGATCACCTGTAGCATATTAGCTAGCATAAAAGCCTTCTATGCCAAAGATCACGGGTTCAAACCAAGAAACAACAAAAAAAGATAAACATAGGTTACCCTTACCGAGAGCGATTAACTTGGCATTATTAATCATTACTTAAATTTCGTAGTAAAAAAAAATGCCGTACGTGTTTTCTATAGTGCAATATATAAAATGTTTTAATTATTTGCGTATCTTAAATTTTAAAAAATTAGGCGTTGGTATATCACTAATACATCTCAAACGATATCACGGTAAAATAATTTTTAAAATTTCTCTTCGTCATTGTTGTCATTCATATCAAGATAATTTCTCCATATCACATATGTACAACGTGATTCATAGTTTTATCAAAAACATCGTATACTTTTTTACTCCGAAAATTGCATAATATATAAACAAAAGTAAAACTCAAATAAAAATTTTTTTAAGGAATATAATTTATTTTTTTCCTACATATCTAGTCGTGATAGAGCTATATAAACTACTAAGGGACTCAATTTCAATTAGGATTTTATCGAGTAATGAATTAACAGTTAATTTGGGGAACACCTGAGCATGGTGGCTAGCACAACAGCCTTCTAGACATAAGGTCACGGGTTCGAACCCTCAGGTGTCCAAGGATTTTTTAATGGGAGTAAAAATTCCTTAGTTATACCGTCCTTCGGAGGGGACGTAAAATGGTGTTCCAGAGTCTGTGCGATTTCAGGTACTCGTTAAAGATCCTTCTCCTAATTAAACCTGGATTGGCAAAATTTAGGACTCCCACTGTAGCATCGTCCGATTAGCCATAGTAGCATAAAGTGACATTAAATAAATAAACAAACTAAAATCCTGCATTATTTTCGGGACAACCCGATAATTATTTTGGCACACCCGGACTAGAACTCGAGAAGAGAATATTAATAGCTTTACCTGATTTCTTTTTTTTATTAGCTACCCCAATCCTCTTAAATAAATAAGGCATTTTTCTAATTTCTTGGGTTAGAATCTGATGAAAAACATGAAAAAATAACCATAATATGAAACTATTGTATATTCACCTTAATACTTTAATGTAGAAAGGTGATGTGGCAAAGGCAATGAGCCATCGCCAAAAGCTAACTCTTGAAGCTCAAGTGGCCACTTAAGGGAGTTGCTTAGAATCCAAAGCCAAGTCCGTTTTCAGACTGTGAATTTTTCACGGTGTTTCATTAACAGAGATTTTTTGTTTTGTTTTGTTTTCGAAAGACGTTACCTATAAATACTCGGAACATTTACGCCTTTAAAAATAGAGGAACCGTTTGAGAAATATTTATTAGTCAATATTTACATTGAAGAATGTTTCTGTTTTGACTTGGTGTTCTTTTTTTAAAATTGGCGTAATAACAGGCTCCTCGTGTTGGTGAATTTATTTTTCCTTATAGGAAGATGTAAAAAAAATAAATTTAAAGCATTGTGAAAATTATTAATTTTTTTTAACATGTATTATAATTATATTATTAGAAAATAAAATAAAAAACTTCAGTTCATGCAATGCATTCTAGGTTTCTAAAAAACATTTTATCTATATTTCCTTCACTCAACCTTCATGTATTCGTTTTTATCAACGTTTCGGCCTAGGCCATTGTCAAGGAATCGTAATAACATTAAAAATAAAAGTACCAATATTTACAAATTATGGTAAGTAGGTAATTTAAGGGAAAAAAACAATCCTGTACCTCTACAACTCATGAAGGGGTCTTTCGTTCAGTGTATATTATAATATTATAATGATATATATATATATATAAGCACAGAGAGCATCACTAAATAAAATGTGCGGCATGCAAAGAATAGCCCCCGCATTGTGGAAAAACGGGAAAAGCAACGGTAATCAGATTACGTCTTATGTTTATTTTATCACTTGCCCTTACGAGCTTTTTTTCTCATCCTTATACAATGAATTTCTAGTTTATTAGGGGAACAAACGCTATATATTTTTTCTCTGAAACTGTAATCCGTTAATATACATAATATTAATTTGTTTATACTTAATAATAATGTATTCTAATTAATTAATGTTTTAATTAAAACCTTCCATCTCATATTATTTCAATTTATTTTGGCCCTTATCCATATAAATTCCATCAGAATCTTATTCTTCACCCAATTCACTAGCTCGATCTTAGCCTATCCCAAAATAACCTCCTTGAAGGTAGAAACGGAGGCGGGCCCGAGAAATCTTGTAGATATAATATAGGAGTTCTAGCACTGGCTAGATTTTCCCCTTAAGTGTGGTACGGTTGTGCCAGCGCCGCAAGTCAGCTTCCGCTGTCTTTGAATCAGTGACGCGGCTGAGAGAGAGGCACTGGGATCTCTTAGGCTAATATTTTTTTCTATACGTGAAGGAACAAGCCTGGTTTGGTATTTCCTTACAGACTGTAAATAGGTATGCGTGCTTTTAAGATTTTCGTTATTTTTAACTTCAATTTTTGTTTAAATGTTGTGTAATTCCTTTCTTATACTATTGTATTTTGTTGGTGTATTTAGTTTGAATGAAGTATCTAAGGTTACTGTTAGCATTTTCTTATTTGACAGAATGTAAATATATATTATACCCCCTGTATTTACTAACCCTTGTCGTAAACCTATGGCATCCTGCACTTCAGTATCCTTCAATAATCTCTCTGCTTGTCCCTGTTAAATAGATCCAATATCTAGGTAGGACTACATCTTACATACAAATGTCAAATGTACAAATACCTACATGACGATCTTAATGGACTGATGAAGTAGAGCTTTGAGGTTCTAGTAAACCATCGAATTCCTCTGTATCCAATCTAAAATCCTTCAAAATATCCCCAAACTCCTTATATTGTACCGAATAAACCTTAATGTTTCCCATGTTGCTGACTTGGCATAAACCAGGCACCACACTTTTCATGATAAATTCTATTCCCAGTTTAAAACACTAGCTTCAATCCTTGCTTCCACTAGCTATATCCCTGAGCCATCCTACGAGGCGTCTGAAAAGAGCTGCAAATGGGTAGTATCGCTGCATGTGAATCATGACTATGGTAATGCGGTATCACATTAACTAGATGTATTTCATAATACAGTTGTAAATATATTTACAATATCAATGAATTTTTTTTATTCATATGGTACTAAGGTATTCATACGTCACCTTAAAAAACACAACTTAAATTACAAAAAAAAAAATATTTTATTAATTGAACTCGAATTAAATGTTTTATGTTTAACAGAAGCTTACCAGATTTTTCCCTTGTCTCCATTTATTATTTATTTTTAAAAAGCTTCTATCCTATACCACGGACGGTCAATAGAAATTTAAAAAGAAAAGTTATATTTTTTTGTAATTTGTACCTTTTTTTTATTCATTGTAATTAAAAAAAAAAAAATCCAAACTTTTCTCCTTTAGTTGTTTATTAAATTCGCTCAACGAGCATATTTAACAAGATGATATGCCTAATTTTTTTAAATCTGCAAAATGAAAGGTACTATGGAGGAAGAAAATTTAAAAAAATACGCAATTAAAGCCTATTGAATTTGATATCCATACAGTGAGTATAATCAACATCGCTAGAGCCGTTTTTGAGAAAATCGTAAAAACGTCCAATATGCATGGTATCAAATGGCTCTTCTGGCTAGCTGATTTTGATGAAAAAGTTGGCAGTAACATCTTAATTTTGGTTTCGTATGACTTTTCGTTTTCACGCAAGACTTACCACACACACACACACCACAAATGAGCGTTTTGCGACACTTGATCATTAGGACTGAGAGTCTCCTGTGTAACGTGTATTACCGGCGAAAACTGGAATTAGAAAATTTTCACGATCGCTATACTTTCTGTTACTATATATTTCATATGTAAGTAAGTAAAAATAATAAAAATACATTTATATCAACTATCTATCCTTTTTATTCCTTCAGTCACATTTAATTTATTTCATTACTTTTTTTTTCAAAGTTTAGAGATAGGGAGGCAGGGTAGGAGGATGAGACAGATTAAAAAAGTGATTCACCATGGCGAAGTCGGGACATCAATAGCGCTGTCACCCTTGAAAGTCGGTGAAGAGTGGGTAGTGAATATTGGCTGCCCAGTCATCGGCTGCACCAGATGCGCCTATCGGTCCAACCGTTTTATTGTTATATTAAAGAGGAAAGGCATGCGATGAGGGATGTTGACGTTGACATCTAAGTTGAATTAGACCAGTGGTTCTCAATAAAAAAATAAATTCCTAAACCTCTTTTTCTATGGAGACTTTAAATAACAATAAAAAAAAAAAAAAATTAAATCAGTCCTAAAAATATTAAAATCGCACATATCCTTCGAAATAGTAAAATAGTCCTTTTCGTGCGTTGACCACCCTCCAGATAGTTATGCTAAATAGTACTGATTCTTGCGTCAGGAAGAGAGTTGTCTGCTAAAAAGTTTCCTTTTTAGTGTGGTGATCCAAGCTACCACAAATATTGCAGTACGTATCCTTTTTAAAAGCGAATCGAGTCAAAAATGGTGGTTCTCTTACATTTTGAATCGTATCCTAGTTACAAGAGAAATTACCAATTTGATCGGCTTCTCAACTTTGCTGAGTTGCTATTAACACACAGCATACTTATCAATCCATAACAATCTTTAGCAAACAGAAAAAAAGGGGAGGGAAGAAGATATATTTCCAAATAAAACCTATTACTATTATTTTAAAAATTCAAAACGTTTTGGCTGATTCGGTATTTTAAGATGCAACAACAATATTTTATCAGAAAGGAGAAAAATATAATTTCTTTGATGTAACCATTCTAAAGATACTCTAAGAATGTAAAACATTAAAAAATATTTGCTAAATAAAACAATAGTATAAAATTGTTATGTAAAGCAATCACCAGTTTATGCCCTATTCGTAACTTTTATACTACCTTAGACAACTTTGTATAGAAGCAAAAATTTTTTTCGGAAATATTTAGCTTTCCAACTGTATATAATACATATATATTATATATATATATATATATATATATATATATATATATATATATATATATATATATATATATATATATTACTATTATTATGTTTAAAAAAAAAAAAAAAAAATTCTACCAGTTGGTCATCAAATTCGTTTATTATGTATATTTAACCTTTCATATTTTTTTTAATCAATGATAATAAGACAATAAGTTTAATTTTTTGGAACCTAATAAATAACAAGTTGTAGAAATGAATGAAAAGTGGCGAAAATGACATTAAGGGAAGAGATTTGTTTTATGAGAATAATTTCTATTACTAAATTATTAAACTTTAAAAACTGTTTCCGTTGAAACTGCATATAATTATAAAAACTTTTTTCAACTCAACCTCCGTTTAAAAGTTCTATAACTGTTTTTTACTTTCACTTACTATATATAGTAAGGGGAAGTATTGCGATGGTGAAAATTTTCGAATTCCAGTTTTTAACGGAAATACACGTTTTAAGGTCCCCTCAGTCCAAATAACCAAGTCCCGCAAAAAGGTCTGTGTTTGTGTGTGTGTGGTAACTCCCGGGCGGAAACGGCAAGTCCTATGAAACTGAAATTTCATATTTAAGACAACTATACGCCCGAGACGAGACAAAACATTTTTCATCAAAATGAGCTAACCAGAAGAGGCACTTTATACCATGCATTTTGCACCTTTTTTCGATTTTCTCGAAAACTGTTCCGACGATTTTGATTAAACTCGCTATATCGATGTAAAATTTAATGGGCTTTAATATCATGTAGGTTTCATTCGGATAAAAATGGACTGACAGGGCTTAAATGCCGATATTTTAAATTTTCTTCCCCTAAAGTACCTTTAATTTTGTATATTCAATAAAAATAACCATATTATCTTGTTAACGCTGATGAAAAACAGGTAAATAAATAAATTGAATAAATTCGATACCCAACTAAAGGAGAAAACAGAAAAAACATTTTTTTAATGCAATTTTTCGTTTTTGGACATAAGAGCAGTAATATACATGTATGATATACCGTTGGAAAGATTTTAGAAAAATATCATCTCATACACAAGCTTTTAGAAGTTAATAGACAGTGGTGAGCAGAAGATAAAACTAACTGATTATTTTAGATAGTAATATATTAGATTTTTTAATAAAACACATGTTTCTATATAAATTCAATTTGATTAATTCCTTAATAGTTTCAAGAATTTTTATCACTAACTGTATTTGAAAATTCTTTCATTGATTTTAAAAATCGAGGTAAGTGAAAGTCGTGTGTTGCCCGCACCAGATTTTTTTTTTAACGGAGGAAAGTAAAAGTAGCATGTTTCGAGCACGATATTTTTATTATTTAGAGCCTACCCCATATACACCGATGTCACCATCTGGTCGGCATTTTCCAGACTAAAAGAAGATTCATAAAACTTCGGAGTTCAGAATTACATCGAGATATAATTACAATGGTACATGTTTATTTTAATTTTTAATCCTGAAATTCGCTCTTTGAAAAATGAATACACAGGAAGAAAGAAGCTATCAGGCTGGGGAGCAGACATCATCACCAGAGGCTATGACTCAACTCAGGGCCATATCCAAAGCGGACTTTCACCACTTTTGAAGTTGACAGCGGTTGCATTTGAAAAGCCCGGTCCAACTGCTTCCAAAGCATCCATTCTTTCAAAAGCGGCCATTACTCGAGGACACCACTCCTTTCTTCATCCAGTTTCCCACCTCTCAGATTTTTTTTTCTTTTTCCACCAGCCTCATTTTACTGTACGTGTCCTCTTTCAATTACTTTTTTTTTTTTTTTGCATGATTCAGAACCAATAGGCTACCAATCCAGAGTAATAGACATATTGAAAAGAATAGAATAACTCCAAGCAGAAAAGATATACCGAATTCGTGCAAAGCTGCATTCATTGAGCGTCAAAAGTATTGTTTTCTACATTCGAAGAAGAAAAAAATCTGGTGCGGGCAACACACGACTTTCACTTACCTCCGTTTTTAGAATCGATTAATGAATTTTCAAATACAGTAAGAGATAAAAATGAGTGAAACCATTAAAGAATTGGTTAAATGGAATTTCTAAAGAAACATGTGTTTTATCTAAAAATCTATTATTTTATTATCTAAAATAATCACTTAGTTTATCGGCTTTTCATCACTGTTTATTAACTTTTACAAGCTTGTGTATTAGATAATATTTTTTTCCAAGATCTTTAGCTTTCCAACGGAATATTACACATGTATATTACTGTTCGTATCTTCAAAAACTATGCATTAAAAAAATATTATTTCAGTTTATATATTTACCTGTTTTTCATCAGTGGTAACAAGATAATAGAGTTATTTTTATATAATCAACAAAATTAAAGGTACTTTTACTCCCACCATCCATTTTATGTTCACAGCCTCCAAGTTTTCAAATCCTCAACACATCACCAGGAAGCAAGATCCCATCTGTCCGACTTCCAAACTCCTTTCCATAGAACCAAAAAATATGATTGCTCCTTTTTAGCCCGTTCCACTTCCTTATGGAATACTCTCCCTTCAAACATCAGTCATGCTCCTTCCCTTTCATCGCTTAAATCCCTCCTCTTTCAATACTTCCTTTCTTTTCAGTCAGATGTAAGCTAAGTTTTATTATGCCACCTTATGTAAGGTGAATTTTACTCTAATGCACTTACTTTAATGAGATGTAAAAGTTACATTTTATTTTTATTCTTATTTATTTAGTTCTAGAGTTTGTAAATAGAGAGTACTATGACCCTTTCTTCTTTTTTTTCATTCTTGTGTTATTTAATTGTAGTTAAATATTCTTTTTTGCCAGTTTATAATTTATTATTTTGTCCATAATTGTTATTCTTAAGGGACATTGTCCCAGAATAAAGTTTTTTTTTCTATTCTACTTTAGGGGAAGAAATTTCGGCAATTATGCCCTGTCAGACTATTTTAATTAGAATAAAACATACATTATATTAAAGCCTATTTGACTTTACATCGACATAGCGAGTTTAATCAAAATCGTCGGAACTGTTTTTGAGAAAATCATAAAAAGGTACAATAAGCATAGTATTGCAAGTGTCTCTACTGGTTAGTCGATTTTGATGAAAATGTTTTAGTAACATCTCGGGCGTAAACTTGTCTTAAAAATGGAATTATAGCTTCATAGGACTTTTCGTTTCCGCCTGGGAGTTACCACACACACGCACGCACGCGCACGCACACACACGCACACAGACCTTTTTGCAGGACTTAGTTATTTGAACTCAGGGGACCCTAAAACGTGTATTTCCGTTGAAAACTGGAATTTGAAAATTTTCACGATCGCCATACTTTCCCTTACTATATATAGTAAGTGAAAGTAAAAATACTAATGGTAATTATCGCCATCAAAATATGAAAAAAAAATCACATACTTATATTTTGGAAAATTTAATACAAAATTTAAAATTTTTTAAAAATAAAAACTGAATGCCCCTTAATTGGTTCAGGAATATTTCCGCAATCGTTCTTTAGAAATAGGCAATTTTAGCCCCCTCCCCCCCAACAGTTAAGCCCACAACCTGCAACGGTGCAAAAATAACTTAGGAATAGGATAACTGTCATTTCGGACCATTAAAAGGTATAAACGCGAAATATCAGAGCTTACATAGTAAATGAATTCAACACTTACAAGTAATATTACAGTGGAATAAATATGGTCATAGATAATATTAATTGAACGATTTGATAAAATATAATGATCTATACCCTATAAAAAGAATAGGACTGCAATACTTTTAATTAGGCATTAAGATATTATTTATGTGGTGGTAAACATAGAACCATTGTTAAATAAAAGAAAAAAAATACTACAACCGCATTTAATAATAAATAACCATAGGAGATATCAATGTATGCTTTTATTATTTTACGCAAATACAAATTAACTTTTTTTTTCTTAGATTACATGTAAATCTTTAATCTATTTTCTTCAAAAAAGTAGAATCGTCTTTTACATTACGACAAGGACTTAAATGTAGAATTAAAAAAATATCTTCTTCTAAAGTAACTCCAATTTTGTCTATTTTAAATAATTGATGGAACATAATTACTACTAATAATAAAATATGATGTACACTAATAATGAAGGAACCTTATACTAAACTAAAACGAAAAATAAAATATTAGATCCAGGATCTAAAACGTTTATGGAAATAAGGGCAACAATACAGATGATTGTAAAAAAAAAAAAATTTTAAAGATATTGATTTTTAAGAAAATATATTTTAATGAATAAAGCCATAAAACATAATTTAAGTAATGAAAAATGTTAAATTTCGTTTATCTTTGATAAATTAATTTCTATTGCAATATTACTTAATCGAAAATATATGTCACCTTGGATACTCAATGTAAACTTATAAATAACTACTTATATGTACTTATAAATACTTATAACTCATTATTATTCTATTGAGTACACCCTGAAACAACTTCTCCAATGTAAACTTACAAAATTCATTTAAAGCCTCTAGATAAAATTGACCTGTTTTATTTTTTATATTTATTGATATTGTGTGAATGTGGTCTCATATCACTATTACTAATGTTCATTTAGAAACAAATTGTAATATATCTCAATAAATAAATATTAATTAATATTTATTAACTGCAATTTAATAACAACGGCAATAAACGAAATTAATTCGTTTATTTATTTACGAGTATTAAGTATTATGTATTTTCAGCCGAGTTTTATAGAATCTATATTCAAAATAAAATATTTTTTTGAATTTGAAAAAAAAATTTCTGGAAAAAAGAGTGTATAATAGACTAGATCAAAATATTACATAAAGTATAAATAACTTAACATCTATTTCGAAGAGTTAATTTATTATATATCACAGAATGGAATAACTCATCTTTTATCAATATTTATTAATCAATAATATATTAATCATATCATACAATCTTTTAATAACATTCTATCAACGTTTTGAGGCTTAGCCTCATCTTCAGCTGTATCCTGAAACTATTTTTTTAAACTTCACCATTTAACCATTTTTTAAACGTAATTTATCATATTATTTTTACATACCTTCTAATAATAATTCATTAATATTATTTTCAACTTCATCCTCAATCATATTAATGAATTAAGATTACAGAGTATGTAAAAATTATATCTATTTATTTATAAAGAGTGCCCACCAACAGGAGAGTTATCCAATAAGATGGTCATATTACAAACATAGTATTTACATTACAATATGATGAACATAGTGACATACATAAACAAAATGTAAAAAACTGAAACTAAATGTAACTAAATTAAGAAGAAAAAACTACTTCATATATAAATATAAAGAAAATATATGAGGAAGATGGTTGGGGGTGCGGTCATAAATTAAAACCACACAATTAAAAATAAGAGTTATTTTTATTATGTGCCGACGTTTCGGCCTACAATGTGGGCCTTCATCAGGGATGACGTGCAAGCGTTGCCTACGAAGTCTTAGTAGACTTCGTAGGCAACGCTTGCACGTCATCCCTGATGAAGGCCCACATTGTAGGCCGAAACGTCGGCACATAATAAAAATAACTCTTATTTTTAATTGTGTGGTTTTAATTTATGACCGCACCCCCAACCATCTTCCTCATCTAATTTCTCTACGGTCAACAAAACTCCATCATAAAGAAAATATAAGTAAATACAATTACTGAATAAAGAAAAATAAATCAATTACTTCATATATAAAAATAAAAAAATAATAAAATACAGTTACTGAATAGATAAAAACGAAACGATTATTTCGCACATAAAAATACTAATGTACAAAGATAATAGCAAAAATAAATATTATAAAAAAAATTACAGAAAGAAAAAAACCTACAATGTATGAAATACAAATTAAAAAAACATAATATGATAAATTGTGTTAAAAAACATATGATCAAATGGTGATAAAAAATGGTTTTAGAGTATACCTGAAGATGAGGCAAAGCCTCGAAATGTTGTTAAAATGTTATAAAATGACTATATATTAATATATTATTCATAATAAAATATAGATGAAAGATATAGTTGTTCCATTCTGTGATATTTAATAAAGTATTAAGTCAAAGAAGGTTATGGAGAGACTAAGAAATTATAGTACATAAGAATTTCTATTATAATCAAATGAAAAATAAATGTTGCATGGAAACAAGATAGAATTCCCATAATTATTTTTTAATTTTTATCTCAAGAAGACAGGTAAGCGAAAATTTAATTCCTAAATGTTTATAATGTTAAAAATTAAATAAAAATATTTTGAAAATTTAATTAAACAAAAAATTGATCGCCCTTCACTTTGGCAAATTCTTCTAGCCGGGCGGATCCAGGTCAGCTGTCAGACTGGCTGATTAAGTTTCTCTACCTGATGGAGGGTCTCCATGGAGATGGTCACTACTGGAATTGGCTAGACCGTAGGAGTATCTGACTGGAATGATGATTAAACCTACTGGACTTATTACAACCAGTGCCGGTCACTGGATCCATACCTAACACACTTCCTCCAGCAATTCAGCGCTAACAAGGTTAAATTGCCAGTTGCTGGAAGTTAAACCGCCTGGATAAACTGGATGCTGATAAAACTCTAGATCCAACTCTGTAACAAATGAAATTTATTCTTTTGAGCTTAGCAACCCCATTGGAATTATCAAGCTGGGTGTCTGGAAAGTTTTAGAAACAGCGGTGATTAACTTTCCAATGAAACTGTTTCCGTTTTGTTTTTTATTTTTTTGTTTTTTTATATCTATATATCCGTACACAATAAAATGAGATATTTTAATTATACAAGATCTTTTGAAAAATATTATAATATAAACTCATATTGATAGAGTGGGGTGGCAAAATTCCGGCTCTGGGATGATTTGGTACTGCTGAGCGAAGACGCGCTAACTATACCTCCAAATACAAATACATTAATGGGGTCTTTTTCATTTGAGGCAACCTGTTACTAGTAGTTGAGTACTCGACATCGCAAAGGCTCGGGACCACCTTTTTATGTCCCCTCTGTAGGACGGCATAACTAAGGATTTTTTACTCCCATTAAAAAATCCTAGAGCCACATACAGGTTTGAATCCATAGACATAGAAGGCTGTTATGCTACCCAGTACTTTACGTTTATTCTATCGTGCTTGCTTACGCTTTCCACTCCACTATACGTAAGCGAATATCCCAAGGAAAGTGGGAGAAAGGTAAGAGAGCCCGGACCTCTTCATATGCAAATACGATAAATAGGAATATCCTCGCGGCTGATTCCTGGGAAAGGCAAAACAGACAGAATGACAAAGAGGATACAAGCCGGAAACCGAATCAAGAAATTGGCAGACGGAACGGCTATGACTACGTGATCCGGTTGCCAACGCAACTTTTTGGCTTCATTCAAAACCGACCCGTTCTGACCTTCTAAAAAAAAAAAAAAAAAAAAAAAAAAAAAATCTTCATCGATTTCAGCTGAAAAGGAGTTATGTAAACTCGAAAAAAGATGTAACCATTCCTCGCGACGCCCAGTCTGATACCTTTAATTTTCTCGATCTTATATTATTTATTTCTACCGGTTATGCAACATTAGTAATACAATATAAATAGTTCCTCAATTAACATAATATTTTTGTATTTATATAAGAATTATGATAATAACAGGCCTGCCGAAACCGAAGGTTCGATGCCGATACCACCAAATACTACCGACACAGACGTGTCCAATGATCACCGTTCAAGCCCAAGCCCTCAAGATCAGGTTTAAACGCAATCCTCCCATCGACGCTCGGCCTACCTTTCGGACGCCTACATGTAGGTTCAGCGAATACAAACTTTCTCGGAATCCGTTCATCACCGAGCCCAAGAACTTTACTCGCCCATTTGAGTCACCGCGATACTATCAATTCAATTATATTCACAGGGTACAAGCTCCGCAATCCGCATTATGCAACCTTCTAAACTCGCCTGTGGCCTTATCTCTCTTCGGACCAAATATTTTACGCAGTACCTTATTTTCGAAAACCTTAAGCCGTAGTTCATCCATCAAAGTATTAAATATATCTATTATCATTATGGCTATTATTTTCCATTTTCACACATTTAACTACATAACTTATTGCAATATGTTGGACTAAATTAAGTAAAAAGCAAGTAAGATTAAATTTAAAAAATTAAAATTTTAATATTTCTAATGATAATCGGACGTTTCAAGGAGCTATTTATAACTCTTCTGTTGGTGGGTTTTGAATTTTCCTGACCTCAGAAAAACTTTTTAAAAGTATTGAAATGAAAAAAAAAATGTTATTTTGTTTAAATATTTTATATTTATTAACCAAGATTTAATAACAGCGGTTTACTCAGCATACGAAGTGAATGAGGAACAATTTCCTACTTTTTGTTTTATTATTATTTATTTTTTTTGTTTATCAGAACTCCTTAAAGAATCATTTCTTTATGAGATAAAATTAACGCATTTTATTTTTCCTGTCTATTGATCTATTTTAAACTTTTTTGACGGTTTATATTAGGAAATCATCACTTAATCTACTCTGAGTCGATCAAATTCAGTTTAGAATACTACCCAATAGATGAGGAACGCTTAACTTGTGTACACTGTCAACAAGTTTCCACAAACACGGATGCCTCGCATTACATAGCCTACAAAAGCGCTTTAATCACTATTTAAGCAATTTCGATTACTGGAAGTTAATCAGTTAAAAGTCTAAAATTAGCAGAACAGATTAAAAGGTATAACGTTTAAATTGATTCCCCAGGGCTGTCGTACTTAATTAAAGAACCAGAGATCAGATGAATGTACATATGCTTTTACAAGTCTTGTTGAACAAATTATTTTCGAAATATTGTAAACAAATTTCATATTTAAAACATCATCATAGGCCCAAAATATTTTTTTCTTATCTACAAACGTCATTCAATAAAATTCAGCGACTCATTTTATTGAATGAAGTTTGTGGAAAACAAAAGAAAAAATTATATTAAATGATTTTGGACCCATATGGAAATTTTAAATATGGAAGTTGTATACAATATTTTAAAAATAAAGCAATTAGACTTCGAAACGTTAAAATGATAACATTGTGATAATAAATAAAATGGTTTTAGAAGAGAATTGTTCTAATTTAATCTTGTAAAAAAAAAAAGTTGGTAAATATAATAATAAAGTTTAATTTCTTTTAAGATTTACATCTCTTAATAATAATAAGTTATAAATATTAAAAAATAAAAATCGAACTGACTGATTCAGAAACAATATTATTAGAACAAAATAACTATTAACAGAATTACTAATAATACAAATCCTGATAAAATTATGGGCTATGAAACATTAAAAAAAATTGAAAAACGCAAGAAAAAAATAACAATTTTAAATAAGAAAACATAATAACTATTATTTATCAACAAAAAGTAATGACATAACAAATTCCCTTAAATATTATACTTATCGTACGTAAAAAAAACTTCTTATATTATTATAAGAGCAGATAAATAACTATTAACAAAATTACTAATAATACAAATGCTGATAAAATTATGAGTTATGAAACTTTAAAAAAATTAAACGCGAAAAAACAATAACAATTTTAAATAAGAAAACATAATAATTATTATTTATCAACAATAAATAATAACAAAACAAATTCCCATAAATATTATACTTATCGTACGTAACAAAACTTCTTATCTTCAAAGCTTCTTTGTAAATAAAAATAAATCGTTCAATGTCTTATAGCTGTTAATTGTTAATATGCCTTCTAAATTTAAATTTTCCATAGCATACATAATTAAATTAAATCTTCTGACTAGCTTTAAAACAAGACACGATAATAAAATACGCTCAAAATTATCGTAATCATAATTTTTAATATTCTTCCGAAGTTTGTTATAGGGCGATATATTTTACTGAAAGAGGAATTATTAATACCTTCTATATCACTGGAAAATAAATAATCAGTGATTTTTTCAAAACGTTTGCTATTTGATTTTTTTAAAGCAATTGCATCATTTATTAATGATGCATGCATCAATGATGATATTATTCCATATTTCTTCTGAACCTATATGAATCAGTGACCTACGAACTTCTGGACTCCAGTTGAAATGCATCTTTTTATTTATTAGCTGAGGAAGATGGTTGGGAGTGCGGTCATTAAAAAAAAACAGCACATTAACAAGTAATACTTATTTTGAATGTGAGCCGATGTTTCGGCCTACATTGTGGGCCTTCATCAGGATGTCTCAGATAAGGTGAATCCGTGAATGTAGGCTGAAACGTCGGCACACAATTAAAAAAGTACTACTTATTAATGGGTGTATTTTTTATAATGACCGCACACCCAACCATCTTCCTCATCTAATATTCTTAACGGTCAACTAAACTCCATTTTTTTATTGTTTCCTAGAACCCGAAGACTAATGTAACATATTTTCGGGAGTCTGGTATTATTTATTTCTAAAAATTTCTGCCACGAATTTTCCATTTAAAAAAAAAATTTAAATAATAATAATAAGCTTACCGAACTCGAAGGTTAGATGCCGATACCACCAAATTCCGCCTACACAGACCCATCTAATTTTCACCGTCAAGCACAAGTCCCCGAGATCAGCCTTAGCACAATCTCCCACGCTTCGGCCTACCTTTCGGGCGCCTACCAGTCGGATTAGCGAATACCAACGTTCTCGGAATCCGTTCCTCACCGAGCCCAACACCTTTACCCGCCTATTTGAGTCTCTACGATGCTATCAACTCAAAATATTTTAAATGCTAAATGTAATAAAAAAAAGAACAGAATTGAACCTGAAATAGACTAGAGCTACGGGGCTCTACAAAACCATCAAATTCGTCCCGCATCCAATCCCTACAATCCAAAATTCTTCGTAAAAAACCTCAACGCTCCTTACAATGTTACGAATAAATTTATCTTAAAGACCTTAATGTTCCTTATGTTACTGATTTGGTCCAGACCAGTTATCTTTTACTAGTTTCAACCGTTCCTTCTTCATCATTTCCTGATAATCCTCTGAGGCGCCTAAAAAGGAGATGTCCCAAAGGGAAGCTTCTCTACATGCATTTCATGTCATTGTATTATATAACTATCACATTTACTTGATTTTGTATTTTTTAAAAGTACAGTTGTAAATATAAATAAAAATATTTAAACAAAGCAAATCCTGATATATGATTTAGGTGTGTTTTTTGGAAGTGAGAGTAATCTGTTCAAAATTTTTGGATGAACCCGTCTTTATTTTAATTGCACAATGCACTCCCCAACACTACAAAGTTGTACAATTCCGTTTTTATGTTCCACGTTTCGGATTTACTCTTTGTGAGGATGGTGAATGGAATGTACGAAATGTAGTCAGCGATTGGTGGTTTCTGCGTTGAACTATTTGGTTAGCAATTTGTATTTATTTACATTACATGAATGTCTGTATATAGGTTGCACTCTATACCTCCTATGACGCCAGTAAAAGATAAGAGTTGAATTGCTTCGTTGTAAGTACAAAGTTCGTTCTTGACGTAGTTGACTTGTTCTTCATTAAGACACGATATTGGCTTGTTACGATGAAGATATATTCTGCTGTAAGTAACGAGGAATCGAAAGATACGAGGAAGGAAGTATTTTGAAAAATAAAATATAACTCTCGTTGTAGTTTAATTGTCCTTGGTACTATATAATTATGATTAATTCATTATATATTCATTAATTAATGATTAATTCATTAGAATTAATCTTGCTATGGTATGAGAGTGAAGGCTGTTTATTGACCTCAGCAATCCTCTTATCATCACTACCTCACATATATCATATCACTTTTATCTTCAGAGTGTCTTCTTATTTTCAATGTTGCGTCATGGCTTTTAGAAAGACTCTTCATTAAATGAAACACTCATGTCTTTAAAATAATGTTTTAATAAATCCCTCGACACTGCCACAGCGCACAATTTAAAAAAAAAATCATTTTATTGATATTTACAACTGTATTAACAAAAAAAAATACATTGAGTAAATGTGATAGTTAAATAATACAATGACATGATATACATGTAGAGAAAAATATTCTATACTAGAAGGTACCGGGGCCATCTCCTTTTCAGGCACCTCGGAGGATTATCAGGGATCGAAGAGGAAGCTAGGATAGAAACTAGTGGGTTAGAGTGGGAATGGAGTTTTTCAAGGAAGGATTCATACCTGGTTCGGGCAAAAGCAGTAAAATAAGGAACACCAAGGTCTTAGTGGATGAGTTTATGACTAAGTAAGGAGCGTTGAGGATTTTACGAAGGATTTTGGATTGTAAAGATTGGATACGAGATGAATGATGAGATGGTTTGGTAGAGCCCTATATCTCAATTCCGTGAGTCCAGATAGGTCTTATAATAGTCATGTAGATTAGCATTTTGTAGTTAAGAGGAAGCTTTGATCGTTTGTCTAGTAAGTGTTGAAGTAGTCGAAAACAGCGATCGGTTCACAATCATCCTTCCCACCAACGCTTCGGTCTGCTTTTCGGACGTCTCCCATTCAACAAAGCAATCTTTGGAGAATTCGTTCTTAGATCCAACAAACCTTCTTAACTCTCACAAAAAGAAAGGGAAAACTATTTATTGAGAAACCAACTATATATATATATATATTTAATAGTAAACAATTAGGATTAATAAAAAAACGAATCACGTATCGCAGAAGGGTCTCAATGTGTACATAAAAAATCTGGTCACACTCTACTTTCACTTACCTCCGTAGTTAAAATTAATTTAAAATTTTTTAAATACAATTAGAGATGAAAAATGATCATAGAATTAATTACATAATGTTTTGATTGAAACATGTATTTTATTAAAATATCTATTATATTTTTACCAACAACAATAAATCAGTCCATTTTATCCGCTTTGCACCACTATTTCTAAACTATTACAAGCCCGTGTAATAGATAATATTTTTTCTAAAACCTTTAGCTTTCCAACGGTAGATTATACATTTATATTACTTGTTTATTTTATTTAACGTCTCTTTTATGCTGTTATGGCTAATTGGACGATGCTACAGTGGGAGTCCTTAATTTTTTCCTTTCCAGTGTATAAAGCTTTATCCGCAGTTTAGCCTTCTTACATGTTTTTTCTCATTATTATTAAAATATTTTTTTAGGTTGAAAACCGATTTCTAGATTTTGTCATGTAGATGTATAATGCACATTTGAAAAATAAAAACATATTTTTTTTAAATACTATTCAACTGACAAAGGAGACGGATCAGACCCCCAAAGACTCAAGATATAGTTATAGAGAAAAATTACTCCTTAATCGAAATAAATATTTCCATGGATAGTAAATTTAAAGCTTTAAATTTAGCTTAACTAGGGAGTGATATTTGTGCGCGAGCAACAGCTTTTTTAATATTTTTTTTTAGTTTTGGATGATTTAAAAAAATATATTACATGTAATAAATCTTCTGAATGGTTCCTTTATACCGAACATGTCAACATTATACACAAACAACTCAAAAGATAAGAAGGATCTACAAATGAGTTGATATTTTTTTTCTCTTTCAAAATTTCAATATTTTAATTGAGGTGTAGTTAATTTTCTGTTTTTTTTTATTTTAAAATATTTTATTTTGTTACTGGATTGTTTATTTGGCTAAAATATAATCTAAATGAAGAAATAATTTCACTTTCACACATGATAATCTTATAATATATCAATAAAGAATAAACATTATATCGGAAAATTCATTTATAAAAATTAACTAATAAGTTTAAATTTTCTTTGCCTCCTAGTTACAGATTCTCACATTGCCCATATATTATGTTTGAATCCGTATTGGATCATGTTAATAATTGATATATATATTTATATATTATTTATTTATTAATAACATGCAATAACAAATAATTCAACGTTTGAAGCGTATAAAACCGTAAAATTTATTCAAATTGAGTAGCCTATTTCGATGGAAGAACATATTTTCATGCTTCAATAATATTTTAATCTTATATTAGATCACCGATTAAACCAAATGTTTTCAGGATGAATTTAAATCCGAAAACAGTGGTCTCAGTTGCTTAAGAAAAAATAATAATAACAAAAGACGCTGAAACTGCTTTATTTCAGAAAATGATAATGACCTGGTTTTTTTAACGGAGTAAAACAAAAACCAAAAAAAAAAAAAAAAAAAAAAAAAAAGTTATTGGTCAAATAAAGTAAAATAAATATTTATATTACTGGGTAAACAAGCCTTGCTTGCATGTTAATTTAAAGAACAATTATATTTTTAGAAACTCAACTTCCTTAAATGGGTTTGATTATAAAAAATGAAATAAACAAAGAACTTTTGGGTTTTCTTAATTTTATTCCGTGCACAAGAGATACTTGACATCATATAAATAAATATATAAACATTTATCCGTATTTATAAATTAATCAATTATAATATTATTTTTTAAATATAGTTTATAGTCTATAGGTTTTCTTCCTTAGCTCCTTGTAGTTGTTAATATTATTTTGTACAATTTAGAATACTTATTTATTTATATACAATATAGACAACGCACACTAGATACAAATATGTCCTGACTTCAGTTGTCCTTTTTTCTACACTTTAAATTATTTCATCTGTTTATTAAAGAGGTCGTTATGATTAAATTGGCAAGTATTATTATATATCTGTGGCGGTCGTAAAAAAACTAGATAACTCGATTTATATAAAAAATGAGTTAACTTCACGTATCGCTCCTTCAGACCTTCAACTTCGTCGTGTTAAATTGGTTAAATAAATTTCTTTGTGGAAGAAATTTTAGGTTTAAAGAAAGCTGTAATTAAGAACTATATTTTGGTATTTCGTAAAACTTTAAGTCGCTCACCTGTAAAACGTAAGATTTTGACTTAACCACTAATTCACGACCGCCACAGATATTATATAGTAATATAAGATATATACTATATAATAAATATCTTCGTATGTATGTTTTTAAGGTAAGTTTATAAAAAAAACGTGTATTTCCGGTGAAAACTAGAATTCGCAAATTTCCACGATCGCAATGCTTTCCCTTATCTATAACATATATAGGTGAATGAAAGTAAAAAAACTTCAATTAAGTTCTAAGTAAACTAGTACTTAAGATAACTTAAAATTAATATCTAAATTGTACTCTTTATATGACCATCATAAGACCGATATGGACTTACGGAATAGAGCTGGGCTCTACTAAACCATCGAATTATTCTCGTATCCAATCCTTACAATCAAAAATCCTTCGTAAAATCCTTAACGCTCCTTACTTCGTCACGAATAAGCTCATCCATAAAGACCTTAATATCCCATATGCTTCTGAATTAGCCCGAACCAGGCATCAATCATTCAATGAAAAACTCCATTTCCACTCTAATCCACTAGTTTCTATCCTGTTATCCTCTTCAATTCCTAATAATCCTCCGAGGGTCTGAAAAGAAGATGGCCACGAGACCTTCTAGGTTAGAATACTTATAGAGTGCTGCCATGTCCATCACATTTACTTGTTGTATATAATAATACAGTTGTCCATATCAATAAATATGTTTAAAAAAGAAAATGTAATCTCAAATATATTGTTATTATTATTCAAGTAAATTGTTATTATTGATTAATTATATATAAACTCTATTTTAATTCGTTTCTTACCTGAGAAAAAAAAAATTCAAAATATAAATAATATTTTGTTACTATAATGTCAAGAATCATTCTGAAAGCTTGAAAAAAAAAAAAAAAGTAAAAAAAAACAAAGCTAAATTAAAATTCCCCTGTATTTTATATAATATATTTTCCTCTTAAGATTATGAAACAAATTAAGCTTTATACGACAGCAAGAAAAAAAGCTCGAGAGACGTTTACATCTTGAATGGATAGAATTTTGTTACCATACTTTATATAAGCATCCTTATGACGGAAGAAACGAAAAAAATATTCTATTCACATGCCATATTTATGGAAAAGGTAAGAGCGTATTCATTCGAATACATTTTAATTAACAGAAATATATTTAATTAGGAAATGTTCTAGGATTGTGCAATAAAGACCTTGCATTTGAATTTTTACAATTTTTATTAGTGCACTTATTTTTTATTTAACATTTGGGTACTTAACTTTCAATGTTCCGTTGATCTGCTTAAAATTCAACATATACTTTTTTTAATCTTCCACTTAACTAAATATGAAATGCGTAGTAAAAGGATGTATTTAGATCATACAAAATTTCGAACCTCAGTTATTACAAAAAGAAAAGTGTTATCTTCATTTTTAGCCCTGATGAAGAAATCCAATGTGGATCGATACATTGGCAAAGAAATAAATTGTCAACGAATATTTCACATGATTTCTTTATGATGGCCTCCCGGACTAATTTATTTCTGCTTAAGGATGATGTCGATAGACAATCTTTTTAATCAGTGTTAAAAACTCTCAGATCAGAGTCCAAATAACCAATAAAAGTCTGTTTGCTCGGCTATTGTAAATCTAGCTCTAAAGCGATAAGTTTTTAAAGGTGTTATTAGTCTCAACGATGAAAAAGTTCGTATTTTTTCAATGTGCGTCTTTTTTGCGTTTCCGAAAATTTGAGATGCACACGTCCATAATGGTTTTCAAAGGTAAGTATAAGTATTCAGATGTTTTCTACTTTTTCAATGTGGATCGTTTATGAAGAACTAGCTGTACCTGGCGGCTTAGCACGCGAATATTTCAGTTTATTTATTTTTTTATTGCTGTGAATTAAGGCAGTTGTTTATGTCAGGTGAGGTTATACAATATAAATATATGTACCTAAGATAGCAGTGAGTTAGTCTTTTAACTATGTCTATGTATGACAAATAAATGATTATTGTCAGATATTTATTTTATTCTTTTTGACCTACAATAACATACCGGTAGCTAGTAGCCATACCCGTGAATATCTAATACTGACATATTTGCTTCAAAACATTATCATTCCATACCATCGTAACATATATGTGACATAAATGCGTATTTTTTCCAATCGCGAGTGTACCCTTCCAACTGAATAAGCTCGTATTTTTTTTTTTTAGGATTCGGAACTAAGTTCTATTATCTTTTAAAACTTAAACCTTTTTCAGGCTAGTGATCATTTTAAAAAACCAACAGAAATGAAACATAGGAATTTAATACAAACCTACACACGAAACATGGCTATGAAACGAAATATACCTAAATATATTTGTTATAAGTATATTAGTATCTATGATATTGTTGATTAGATTAAGACGATTTTGCTTCTATATAGTTAGAAATTTGGTTGTCATTCAAATTAGTACTTATAGTTTTTATAGGATGCATATAGTTTTTGATTATTCGAAAACCAATTTCGTTTTACGTTTTAGAAAAATATTTTTTTAAATCACTTGAAGGACGAATTTTCCCAAACCCAGCCTTATTGCACACCTAGATGATAAGACGAACCTCCAGGAGAAATTTCAACTTCACAACCATAGTCGTTTTTGAGAAACTGCGATGACCAGAAAATCGAGTGAAATAGTAACTTTCTTTTATAAATATAGATAAAGTACAATATTCTTATTCTATGGTTTAACACTTATTATTTTTACTTTTTTAACTTTTATTATTCTAACATTACTGTGTAATAGAAATGTGTGTCATCGTCTATTTCAGTACACTGAGCATGAATGAGGAAAAGTGTAGTAAAGATGGAATTAGAAAACCTTATAATTAGTAGCTTGTGTAACGAGGCATGAGGTACTGAGGCCATTCAACACTTAATACGTTTCTCCTTTGGGTTTTAAAAGTTTTCTTTACATTTTAGTCATTCTTAATTTGTATTGATACTTATATTTATAACTGCATCCTCCGCACCACCTATTTTCCTCTGTTATGGAAACATTCCACCATCATCCTTTTTTTAAAACCAGGTAAACCTTCCAACAACACTTCATCCTACAGGCCTATTAGTCTACTCCCCATCCTCTCAAAAATCTTCGAAAGGCTTCTTCTTAAACGTATCCTACCCATATTAGAATCTCAAAATCTTCCTTCCCATCAGTTTGGATTCCGTCCTCAGCATTCCACAGTTCAACAGGGGCTCCGAGTTGTAGACCATATTTCCTCCGCTCTTGAATGCAAAGAGTATTGTTCTGGTGCGTTTCTGGACATTGCGCAAGCTTTTGACCGGGTATGGCACACTGGATTACTCTTCAAGCTGAAAACTCATTTACCCCAGTCCCTATACCTCATTCTCCGATCCTATCTCTCGAACCGTTCCTTCCGAGTTCGCTGTGGTGAAGAATTTTCTAACCTTTATCCCGTTGAGGCCGGTGTTCCTCAAGGCAGCGTCTTGGGACCCATCCTCTACATCCTTTACACTGCTGATATTCCTACACATCCTGATACCTTTCTGGCAACTTTTGCAGACGACACCGCCATCCTATCATCCAGTTCCAATCCTGAAACAGCATCCTTAAACCTTCAGAGACACCTTTTCCTTATCGAACACTGGTGTAATAACTGGCGTGTAAAGGTGAACGAAGCCAAATGTAAACACATAACCTTTACTCTTAGACGAAAATCCTGTCCGCCAGTTTATTTCAACTCATTACCGATTCCTCTCTCAGATACAGTCCGGTATCTTGGCTTACTGTTAGACAAAAGATTGACTTGGAACCCACATACAAGACTTAAAAGACAAGAACTCAACCGACGATTCGGACAGTTATACCGACTACTCAACAGAAAATCTGAACTTACAGTTGAAAACAAATTATTAATCTACAAGACAATACTGAAGCCCATCTGGACCTACGGACTTGAACTGTGGGGGACAGCTAAACGTTCTAACATCAAACGCATTCAATCCTTTCAATCCAAAGTCCTCCGTACAATAGTAAATGCTCCTTATTATGTCTCCAATTATACCTTGCACCACGACCTTAATGTTCCATTTATTTCAGACCTAATTCCATCCAAATTTTCCAAATTCCACCAGAACCTCAATCATCATCCTAATCCTTTAGCTCAATCCCTATCCAGCTCCACTCATCCATACAACCCACCTAGAAGGTTGAAACGGCAGTGGCCCCGCGACCTTTTGTAAATATATTGGAGTTCTAGCACTGGCTAGATTCTCCACTCAATGTGATGTATGTATGAGTGTGTGTATGTGTATATAGGTATAAGTGAATTATTGACTTTTGTATTGATTCATTATTGTGTATATATTTTATTGTAATTTTATGTTGTGTAAATATTGTATGAATGTAGTATGTTTGATATCATTCAGCAATACTATTAATGTCCAAATTGGGACAGATTGTAAAATTTTCTCAATAAAAATTGTTATTACTAAAAAAAAATTTGTATTGAAACATTTTCTTCTATCCTCACAATTATTTATTTACTCATTTGAATACGGCACAAGTTTCAGTAAGAAAATAATTTTTTAACAACAAAGGTTAATTTTTCATCTTATTAGGTTTATTTATTTTTTTTTGTTTTTATATTTTATTGAAATTTACAACTGTATAGTAAATTTAATACATCAAGTAAATGTGCTGATTAAAGATAGTGTACATGAAAAACCTGAAGAGAAACTGCCCATTGGCAGCACTCTAGTAATTAATCAAAACAAGAAGGTCTCGAGGCCATCTTCTTTTCAGACGCCTCGGAGGATTGTCGGGAATTGAAGATGAAGCAAGGATTGAAACTAGTGGGTTATAGTGGGATTGGAGTTTGTCATGGAAGGATTGATACCTGGTTCGGGCCAAATCAGCTACAAAGGGAATATTAAGGTCTTTATGGATAAGCTTATTCGTGACAAAATAAGGAGCGTTTAGGATTTTTCGAAGGATTTTGGATTGTAAGGATTGGATACGGGAAGAATTTGATGGTTTAGTGGAGCCCCATAGCTCAACTCCGTTAGGTTTATTTGAAATGAACTATAGAAAATACATTTTAAAGGTTTTATTTAGTTTCAATGGAAATACCAATTATTTTAAAGTAAAAGGTCTGTTTTCATAAAATATCATTAAATTTGAAAGAATTAATAACAATCTTGGTTTATAAATTTATAAAAAATTACCTTTTATTTCAACCACTTAGTTACAATTTGGTACGTAATATTGTTCCTAAAGTCTTGCGTACTGAATATAAGAATATAACTTATACACTGTACGACGGTTATAACCTCCCCCTTTCCCAAGAACATATGTCCATACGTTTATGGGCTAGCAACAACTTTATATTTACTTGTAAGATTTATTTACTAGCATATTAACTTTTCTAAATTCTTGCAATTTCTAACGGTACATATAATATGTCTATATTACTATTTATATTTTAGGAATAATTTGTTGATGAATAGGTTACAGAACATTTATTTCTACCCTTTAAACAAAAGCTAAATTGCAATATATTATATTAATAAAATGCCCTAAATGATGAAAGGTGAAAACCTTATCAAAATCAGTATTGTGGCCCAGCAGTTCGCGAAAACCAAAATCGCGTTATCATTTTATATAAATAGAAAAGAAGAAGACTAGCTGACCCGGAAAGCATTGTTCTGTCATATAAATTAGTTATAATGAATATTTTGGTTGTTAAATAACAAATATCATAAAAATCGCGTTAAACCAAATCATTATATATATAGTATAAATTTGCAAAGATTTATAGATATAATGAATATGTGATCATTTATTAGCAGTGTGCTATGAGATGGAGTGAATGATGAAAAATGATGTAGCAATTGTATAAGGAAAAAGGAATAAGGTAATTAAAATTAGTTAGTTTAAAATAGTTATGACAAATTGCTGAGCTTCATTTTTCAAAGACAAACATTTAAATAATGTAATTTTATTCAATAATGAAAGTATAAATAAATTTTTTCAGTCTTGAAAATGGGGAAACAGCCCCGAAACGTCGACTAGGATGAAAAAATTTTAAAAGACTCGTGAAATAAAGTGATTAGATGAGGAATGGAAGGAAGTATGTGCTTTTTTAAATGTTCCAATTAAGAAAACTCCAAAAAAAAATAAAAAAGAAAAGAAATTATTTATATATATATATATATTATATATATATATATATATATATATATATATAATATATATATATATAGATTTTTTCTTTGATATACATATATTGTTTTTATAAATATTTTCTTTAAGTAACCAGACCATAAGGATTTATCTTTGTTGATTGTTCGTTATTCTAAGGGGACTTAATCCCAGAATATATATATATGTATATATGTATATATGTATATATATATATATATATATATATATATATATATATATATATATATATATATATATATATATATATATAAAAACCTGTACCACTACAACCCATGAAGGGTCTTGGGCTCAGTACATATAGAGATTCGTACTGTTTCTAGGCCAACGGCAGTGCAATGAGGTAATTAGGCCTTAATCACGCTCAGCCGCCAGGTTTTTCCCCAATTAATTTGGGTACCCACTTTATAGAGGCTGGGTCTGCCCCAGGAGGGTCTCCATAACCTAGGGTCGCCCCCGAGTGAATTAACAGAATAAATAATATTTCTGCCACAGCCGGGATTCGAACCCAGGACCCGGAGCACAGCAGACTAGTGCTCTATCCACTAGACCACGCCGCTCCCTATATATATATATATATATATATATATATATATTTATTTAATAATAATAATAAATAACTTCATTTAGGGACGATGTCCCTTAAGAATAACAATGTCGTACAGTAAATATACACTTTAATAATATATATAGATATAAAATGATAACGCGATAAGGGGCGACCCTAGGGTATGGAGACCTTCCGGGGGCAGACCCAGCTTCTTTAAAGTGAGTACCTTAATCGGGGTAAAAACCTGGCGGCTGAGAGTGATGAAGGCCTAATCATATAATTGCACGGCCGTTAGCATAAAAACAGTACGAATCCTCTATATGTGCTGAGCCCAAGACCCATCATGGGTTCAAGAGTGACAGGTTGTTATTCATAGGAGATACTCATGATTAATTGATGTAAAACATAGGTGCTCTTAAACTTTTGACCGGCAGTGCATTAATATTGCCGGAGCGGCGCCAACGGCGTGGTAAGGGTTAATGGATCTGAAATTTTGAAACACATATCAAAAACTTCGACGGATTTGTGTTGGAAACATTTGGTGGTATCGGCACTTTTTATTACCATTATTTTGATTTATCGTACCTTTGAAGAGTGTTATTTTATTCAAAGAAGGGAAATCGAGGAGCATGAGAAGGCAGAATAGGAAACGAAGAGCCTCGAAAGCGGATGTGAATCGGGAGATGTAGGTGTCGAGGAGGAGGAAGCGGCTTTAGGGAGAGAATGGAGGATAAAGTCGAAGGGGGGAAATAAATTGCAAATCGGAGCGGCGGGGGGACCGGAGGGGGGCGCATCCAATTCCCTTTGCAGCGACAGTGGGGAAAACAATTTGTCCCTCGGGCAAGGATCGGTTATTAAATGATATCAATCATTGCCGCCGCTAGTTATAATTTAAGCGATCGCTGTCTTGTCCATTCGCACCACTCAACGAGCTAAGCGTTAGAGATTAAATATGTGTTTAAAAGGTGATTAAAGAAGGTTTAGTGGTATACAAAATTAATTCATGAAAACTTTGATATGTTTGATAATAAAATACACTGCAAACTATTTCGAAATAGTTTATTATTTCCAAAAAAACTATACTAGGGTATAATTTTTTATATAGCTGTTTTAAGGCAATTGACTAATATGAAATGTAATCCAAAGCAAAATAGTCAATCACCAATGCTAATTTCAAAATGATATATCTCTGCTATTTCCAAACCGATTTTAATGATTTTTTTTGTCTCGTATTGTAGAAAATTATATTCTCTATTGGATATCATTTATTAATTGGTATTTATTTATTTATCTTCAAAAATAACTGGGTTTCAAGCGTATATATAGGCAAGATTTAAAAAAAAAACAAACATATTTATTGATATTTGAATCTGTATTATATACATCAAGTAAATGTGATGGGCATAGTAAACTGACATGAAATACATGTAGAGACGCTATCCATTGTTAGCACTCTAAAAATATTCTAAACTAGGTCTCGAGGCCATATTTTTTTCAGACCGTTACGCTTTTCAAATCTACAACATTTAAAGTACTTTAGAAAAGGGAACTTTAAAATATCGCCATTTAAGCCTTATCAGACTATTCAAATAAGAAAGAAACCTATATTATATGAAAGCCAAATGAATTTACGATATAGCAAGTTTAATCAAAATCGTTACAGCTGCTTTTTAGAAAATCGTAAACGGTGCGAAATTCGTGGTATAAAATGGATCTTCTGGTTGCCCGATTTTCTTGAAAAAGTTGCGGTACACGCTTCTAAATTAGAAATTTCAGTTTTATATGGTTTGTTGTTTTTGAGCTTGACTTACCATACACACAGACTTTTTTTGCGGGACTTAGTTTAGTGTAAGTAGTAAATCCATAAAAATATTCTATATGACAATAAAACAATATGCCACAAGACTGCATTAATTAATTGTAACCCATGGAAACTATGAATATATATATGGGTCAATGCATTTGAAATCGTCCAATTTGTTTTTTGTTTTTTTATGATTTTTTAAATTTATTTAGGCTATATTTTTTCCTATGTTATCCATTTTTAAATATATTATTTTAAACTCTTCAGATATATTTGAAAAAGCGGCCTATTCCGTATATTTTCCTAAACATAAAACCATGGATAAAATATTTTTCTGACTAATACGTTTAGAACTGCAGCCATTTTAGGTCGGATTCGAATTTTGTAGAGATCATATCAATACAGAAACTAGCAATATAATAAGGATGTGCTCTATATTTTTTGTCCTCACAACTCATTGCCTAAACAGCAATGAAAGTGGTTACAATTTTCTCGCTCATACCAGAATACCGTATACAGTGAAATATGTGAGACAGATCAAGTAAAATCGTATAAACTAATTTAATAATCTCTAACAATTTTAAAAACATAATTATCGTATCAATTATGTACACAATTTATAAGCTATTCTAAGTTAAATCTAGTAAAGTTTTTTCGGGTGAAAAAAAAACAAACAACTTAGATAATGAGCCTGTGTGTGTCTGAAACAGCAAAAAATAAAATAAAATAAATAATTATTTTTTCTAAACAACTTGCACTTATCTCCCATTTTGAAATATTGTTTTAAATAAACATTAAGCTGACAAAGGAAAGAATAATTACATTAAGTATCAATGAAAATATTTATTTCAAACTCAATAATACAACAATAGAAATCATTATCTAAAACAATAACATGTTAATGAGCTTTTCGTCACTCTCTATCACCTTCTAGAGCGTTGGATGCTTGATAATATATTTCTAAAAATTTTATCTTTTCAGCAGCATATTATACATCTATATAACAATACGTGAATTCGGAAAAAAATAATTCTGAGTCAAAGTTATTGGCATTTCATGTCAAGTTTTTTTACTAAACTAAACGAGAAATAGTTAATTTTTAAATAAACAAAATCAAATGTAAATTTGAGTAAGGAAATTTGAAAATTCGTCTTTTAATCTATGTCTATTGAAGGAAAGTTTGATTAAACATATCATTTTATCAGAGTATTGAGGATAAATGTGATTTGAAGGGATTTATTTTAATACTTTAATATTTACACTAATTCTTTAAGATTCCGTTATTAAACTAAATAATTTTAAAATGAAATATAATGGCGAAAAACTTAAAACTTTGTGAGCATATGAGTCATCGGCTGCGTGTGCATTCAAGTTAAAATTCAATAAGTAAAATTTTCGGAAGAAGACAAAATATTACAATTTGTCTCAATTAGGACCTTTGTAAAAAGCTACATTTACAAAATATTTGCAGAGATTAAAATAATAATACAAAATATACACAATAAAAAAAAATGTAAGCAAATATACAAAGTTTTAAAATAAATGTCATACCTCTTAAACTATCAAAAGTGTAATGACTACTAAACAAACAAAAAACAAACCTGTACCACTACAACCCATGGAGGGTTCAGGGCTCAGTACATATAGAGATTCGTACTGTTTCAAGGCCAACGGCAGTGGAATAAGGTGATTAGGCCTTAATCGCGCTCAGCCGCCAGGTTTTCCCCAATTAATTTGGGTACTCACTTTAAACAGGCTGGATCTGCCCCAGGAGGGTCTCCATACCCTAGGGTCACCCCCCGACTGAATTAACAGAATAAATAATATTCCGCCACAGCCGGGATGCGAACCAGGACCCGGAGCACAGCAGACTAGCGCTCTATACACTAGACCACGCCGCTCGCCAGTAACGACTAAACCAATTTAAAATGTTCATTTATCTTAAAAGCAAGCACAATATTAATAAGTAAAATTTGAAAAAAAATAAATTTAATATTTCAAGGGCCTATTCTTATTCACATATCATTCTGGGATTTACAGGACTTCAAGTATATTGAAATATATGACATGACAGAATTGGCATTTAATGCGTACTAGATAATTTTTTTTTTCTCTATGAATAGATACTTATTTTACCACTCATACATACATACACACACACACACACATATATATATATATTGTATATGTATAAACATGTGTGTGTTTTCCCTAAAACAATATTCCGTCATAATTGTGGGCCCAAAAATGATTTGAAATTATATTGATACACCATTATAGCTAAACTAAAATAATAATCTATAGACATTTCTTTTGTCTGAAGTAAATAAATACTTTTTATACTAACTAATTCGGAAAGTTAGATGAAGTTCCCACAGTCTTACGGCAGCTTTCAAGTGCATTCAAGAATATTCATGCAAATATTTACATTCCGTATTCGTCTATGCTAATTCATGTAGAACAAGAGGCACCGAGCTTCATGGAAGCGTTCATAGAATGAATCCGCATGATTGGGGTAATAAGATACACTAAGGAATAGTAAAATTTCCATTCCCATTCATTGTAAAAATATCATGTCCCAAACACTACCAATCATGGTGAAGGTCAAGTGGTCTGAAATTGGAACAAAACAATAGGATGATGCAATTAATGACCAAAAATATGCAGTTGCAATACATTTTTAAAACACAAATATTATTTAACCGATTTGGTTATTATTTGTTTTTATAGGCGTTTAATACTGAAGGCATATAATAAAAAGTTTAAACAGTCTGATAACTATAAAGGGTATAAGCCAGGTAAGTGTGGTAAATCTGCCCCCAGGGCCTTTTTGACTCAAACTTGGGAGATCAGTTTGGTGTCAAATAAAAAAAAAAAAAAAAACTAAATTTTTAACTTTTTAATAAAAACGGTTTTCGAGATTTTTTTAAAACTCTTTTTTCGATTTTATTATTTTTTTTTTAATTAAGTTTGAAATTAATTAATGATGATTTTTTCCCTGATTCTTAGGAGTCAAAAACATGAAAAAATGATATGATCATGAATCTTAAACAAAAAGCCGATTTTTAGCGGAAAAAAGAAAATAAAAAAATATATATTTTTTAACCTTTTCGAAAGGTGTCAATCACGAATTTGTTTTATGAAAATTCTGCTCTATATACAGGAATTTTTTGAAACGGTGGAATAATTTTTAAAAAGATTAAAAACAAATTTTTTTTTCTGAAATCTTGCATTTAACTAATATTTCTTATTATTATTGAAACACGTGTAAACAAATATTTCTCATCAAAAATCCAGAAATACAAAACTTATGAAACTTATCATTTACTGCGAAATGATTGGATAAAAGCTATGTTATTCTACCCTTCGAGCTATAATATGTTTTTAAATTTGTACACAGGCTTAAGCGAAAAAATATCTGGTTACATCACTTCCATAAACCAATCAAATAAATTATGAGATTAAGGCTTTGCACGAAAATATGGTAGGAATGACAATCGTATCCAATTGTAGATAAAAGGGTTACACAGACGAAATACAAAAAATAATTACATCATAAAACATATAAAATCAAGGAACGGACATACTTTATTTATTTATTGAAATTTACGACTGTATTAAAAAAAAAAAAAAAGTAATACAGAAACTAAATGTAAGAAAAATGATAATACAACCTAATACAGTATATTAAACACTATATAAAACAAAATACCCATTGGCACCATCCCAATTCCAATTATTTTAGTTTTAATGGTCACAAGACTATCTTCTTTTCAACACAGGAGAATCATCGGAAGTCTAAGTTTTAAAACTAGTTGGTTCGGAGTTAATCTTCCACGATTTAGTTTAATCAAACGAAATCGGAAACATTTGGATAATAAGGTCTTAATGAATGATTCTATTAGTGACAAAGGAAGAAGCATTGATCGTTTTATTTTGGGTTGTTAAGAGGCACTTTAGTTGATAAAATGTTTGAAGTAGTTTGAAACGGCTAGCCGTTAAATAATTAAGATTAAATAAATAAAACCAGTGACGCGTCTAAGAGAGAGGCGCTGAGAACTCTTGGATTCCGTTTTTCCCTCTACAAGTGGGGGGAAGAGCCCGGTCTGGGGTTCCTAAAGCAAATTTTAAATATTTTATACAGTTATGATTGTGTGTATTATGTTTATTTATTTGTCGACTTAGTATTTATATTAATTATAGGTTGGGTTTTTTTTTTTTACATGTATGGGTGTACATACATGTATTTATTGATTTTTTATTTTATGTGATTTAACTATATCATTATTTTCTATACATATTGTATAAATGTAGTCCTCTAATTCCTATTACTATTGTCTGATTTGAAACAAATCGTAATATATCTCAATAAATATTAAAAGATAAAAAATAAATAAATAAATAAAAGTAATAAAAAAAAAGAAGCTTATTGATGCGTTCAGCGAATAGATTTACTTTGACTTGAAATTACTGATTGAGGCCACGGATCATATTATATCCGAATTTTATTATTTAACAATTATGTCTAAATTTCGATAATAACCCGTAGATTATATGAATTTCATGTACAGTAATACACAACATACTTACCAACGTTAAAATACACAGAAAAATAAAAATTTCTGTGCGAACAGCCCAGACGTATTGTACTACTAATAATAGAACCACGACACAATACATTACCTTGGACTCACATTTGATATAAGCTTGATGCCCACGTATTAAAAAAGAAAACGCAGAACCTTGAACTGAATAATATACATGTTGCACTGTTCATAAAGAAATGCACTTACATTTTTAGACATATAAAATCTTATTATTATTTAAAAAATTTATTGAAATTTACAACTTTATTAATTAACAAGGATAAATTAAGAAAAACATGCAGTACGGATCACATTAGATGATATTTTAGCAGTGTTTTAACTAAGCAAATGCACATATTATTATATTTCTATTTATTTAAATATATAGTAATAGAATAGATGACCGTGGCAATGCTTTAACAAACATTAACCTTGGATATAACAATATACGAGCATCAGATTTGCCAAATAAAAAACAAATTAACTAAAAACAAAAGCACAATAGTGAAAAAATAATGTATTGTCTATTTATGTAAACCTGGCACTGACCTCCACAACTCCATCTATAGAAGCATTTGCAATTTTTTCTATTCTCAATCGGAAAAATATCAGTTACTCAGTTTAAAAATCCCACATCCTAAACCCTCAAATCTCATATCAGAGAACTTGAGCAATAGTGTAAAAATTGGATAGTTAAAATAAACTCAAAAAAATCTCATGAAATAACTTTTACCTCTCTTATTAACTTTTAATTTTTAATAATTCACCGCTTCTCCCTGTTAAACAGATGGGATACCTAGGACTCCGTCTTGACAAACCTGGAATATGACTTCTTGAAATCCCCATACAAGACTGAAAAACTGCTCGACCTTTTCGGCTACTTCATAAAATACTAGACAAACAAATGTTCTAATCTTACAGTAAACTAAAAACGGCTAATTTAAATGACTATTCAAAGACCAAAATGGATGTATTGAATTGAGCTTAGGGGCTCTACTAAATCAGCGAATTCCTCTTGACTCCAATCGTTACAATGCGAAATCCTTCGTAAAGTCCTACTTTGTCAGAAATTAACTCATCCATAATAATCTTAATGTTCCATATGAATAAACATCATATTGAATCAATCCTGAAGAAAATCTTTTAAACAAAAAAAATGGAGATGCCGCCAAATAAATTTATATAGTTCTATTACTTGTACCGCATAGTCTAGGAAATTTACAAATCCCACCTAGCCTTGATATACAGGGTACCTCATTAATGCCACGTCATATCTAGAGAGCACATACTAGATCTCACAAAAAAAAAGAAAAAAGAAAGACTTATGGTCCATAGTCCGATTCTCAACGGTTAGGAAGGAAAATCAAATTTTGAGTCTTTTGCTGTTATCTATTGCTTTTCATCAGAAAAACTCTAATGTATCTATTTGATGTGAACGCACAGAAAAAACAAGTGGTACCAAATGAAAGAAGAGAAAATTTTCCAGAAGGAAAAGAAGTCAACCCCCAAAGTAAGAAAGTAAGTGTCACACAACGTCATTCAGATAATTAAATTTTAATAATTCTATGAATCTTCGGACATTTAAAGGAGCTATTAATCTTCTATCGTTACGTTTTAAATTTGTCGGATCTCAGCAAAAGACTTTTTCATTCAATTAGCTTTAAAACGTTGCAAAACAAAATGTAAACAATATTTAAACATAGAGACTGATAGTTATATCTTTTGAGCTTTTATTTTACATAATAAAATCGTCTACTAAGTTAGATCAGGCACGGATTTTCTTCTCAAATTTAGCAAGTTCGTGGAATGGTAATTCCAACTACTTGCTTGATCAAATACTATTATCCTATCGCAATGTGAGTTTCTGAAATTTTTTTTTAACCAAATTTATGATGCTACAAAAAGAAATACTATGAAAAAACTTAATTTAATTGGGAACATACGAGAACCGAAGTGAGGCAACTAAGTTGTTTAAACCAGTCTAAAACTGATAATTAGGTTAAAACTATTGATAACAATTATAGCAGTGATTAAAGACGTACTAAAAGAACTAATAAAAATGCACAAAATAAAGAAAACAATAAATAAATGGTGATATATGACGGGGTGAGGTGCCCCTGCCTTATAGTAGGAAATATAGTATCTTTTGGAAGGAAAGGTTATATCTGTTTACAGAGGACACAGTACGTTTTGGAATGAAATGCTTTTAGTACCTTTTGGAATGAAATGTGTATTTAATAGCTTTTGGAATGAAATGCGATTTTCAAATAAGTTTTTAAAGTATTTCTATGTTTTTTACTTTCACTTACTATATATAGTGCGATGCAGTTTTTAACGGAAATACACGTTTCAGGGTCCCCTGAGTCCAAATAACTAAGTCCCGCAAAAAGGTCTGTGTGTGTGTGTGTGTGTGTGGTAACTCCCGGGCGGAAACGGTAAGTCCTATGAAACTGAAATTTCATATTTAAGACAAATATACGCCCGAGACGTTACAAAACCTTTTCATCAAAATGAGCTTACCAGAAGAAACATTTCATACCATGCATTTTGCACCTTTTTTCGATTTTCTAGAAAACGGTTCCGACGATTTTGATTAAACTCGCTATATCGATGTAAAATTTAATGGGCTTTAATACCATGTAGGTTTCATTCTGATTAAAATGGTCCGACAGGGCTTAAATGCCGATATTTTTGTTGTTTCTATAAAAATAACTATATTATCTTGTTACCACTGATGAAAAACAGCTAAATATGCAAGTTGAGCGAATTTGAAAAGCAACCAAAGGATAAAACTGAAAAAATATTTTTTTAATGCATTTTTTGTTTTTGAACATAAGAACAGTAATATGCATGTATGATACACCGTTGGAAAGCTAAAGATTTTAGAAAAAATATTATGTTATACTCAAGCTTTTAAAAGTTAAAAGAGAGTGATGAAAAGAAGATAAAACTAACTGATTATTTTAGATAATAATGTAATAGATTTTTTAATAAAACACACGTTTCTATACAAAGTCAATTTAATTAATTCTTTAATAGTTTCACATATTTTTTTTTTATCTCTAATTGTATTTGAAAATTCTTTCATTGATTTTAAAAATGAAGGTAAGTTGAAGTAGTGTGTTACCCGCACTAGATTTTTTTAGATACAATCTAATGACAGATTAAGATAAAACTAAACCATTAGTATACAAATATTTCAAAATATCAATTTCTAAAAAAATGTCCTTTAGTACCTTTTGGAAATCAACGTTCTTATGAATTGACATTTATGAGACACATAATAAATAAAAATTTTCTTTTTGGTCCTTCTTTTCTTCAATGTTTGCCTCTCCGCATCCTCGATTGGCTAATAAAGGTAGCTTTGTTTTGCACCATTTTAAAACTAATTAAATGAAGAAGTATTTTTCTGAGATAAGAAAAAATTAAAACCAAACGATAGAAGAGAAACAGTTCCTTGAAATGTACGAATATTCATAAAAATATTAAAATTTAATTATCTGCATGACATTGTGTAACACTTACTTTGAGGGTCGACATTTTAACCTTCAGGGAAATTTTCTCTTCTTGAATTCGCTACTAATTGTTTTTTTTCTGATGAAAACTATGGATAACAACAAAAGACTCAAAATTTTATTTTTCTCGCTAACCCTTGAAAATCCGACTATGGAGCATATGAACGTTTTTGTTCTACTTGAGATCCAATATCTGCACGATATGACGAGATATTTATGTGACAACCTGTATATGGTAGAGCAAGATTCCCAGTGAGTCCAGGATTACTTTTCCGAATGTTCTGTAGCTAATAGAAAATCTAGTAGCTAATGAAACGGAGTCCCTTATTCCGAACCAAATCTCTTTGAATGGATGATTGAAAAGTAATTTTTATTCTGGGAAATTTCGTCCTATAAGTATTATGTACAATAAACAGAGGAAGTCCAATTTGTCTTGATTCATTTATTACATGATTATTTAATATAATAGTAAATTATATAAGGTCAAAAATAAATAAAAAATACAAATAAAAACAGATAACAACTTCGAATGAGTTTAGCTGCGTATTATAAAGTCAAGATATATCACATATGTGAGGAAGATAAATGATTGGTGTTTGAAAGTAGTTACGGATGACACTTAACGGAGGGAGATAGGTAAAGATCCACACAAGAGACTGAAACGATACCTCGGACTCCACCTTGACAAACGTCTGACTTGGAATCCCCATACAAGACTGAAAAGACAAGAAACTGCTCGTCGCTTTCGCTTACTTCAACACTTACTGGACAGACGCTCTAACCATCCACTCAATTACAAAAGGCTCATTTATATCAGCATTGTAAGGCCTATTTAGACGTACGGAGTTGAGTTTTGGGGCTCTACTAAACCATCAAATTCGTCCAGTATTCAATCCTTGCAATCCAAAATCCTTCGTAAAATTCTCAATGCTCCTTATTTTGCCACAAATAAACTCATCCATAAAGACCTTAATATTCCGTATGTTGCTGACTTAGCCCGAACCAGGCACCGTTCCTTCCATGACAAACTCCATTCTCAATACAATCCATTAGTTTTAATCCTTGCTTCCTCATCGATCCCTGACAATCCTCTGAGGCGTCTGAAAAGAAGATGGCCTCGAGACCTTCAATTTTAGATTACCTAGAGGAGTGCTGCCAATGGGCATATTCTCTTCATGTATTTTCATATAATTATCAGGTAATTTACTTGATGTATTAACTAATACAGTTGTAAATTTCAATCAATAAATTAAAAAAAAAAAGATAGGTAAAGAATTCCAAAGTGTGGTAGCAAGGGTGATAAAGGACATTTCAAAGGAAGCATTTCTATGAGAGGGTAAGTATAAAGCTGGGATCTTGTATTTAGGGTGCGGAGTAAGGTCGTCAAAGATATAGGAAGGTTTTTTGGCTCACAAGGATTGGAATAGAAAGATGCTAAGTAGGTATTTTCTTCTGGATTCGGGATAGAGTCACCTTTGACAGGAATGCCAGTGAGAGACGTGACTATCTGGGGAAACAGTACATAAGTCTTATAAATCTATTTATAAATCTTTTTAGCCTCATCTCGTTTTCGCCACGGAGTCCTCCATATACTAGGCATCCATAGACAAAGTGAGAGAGCGTAAAAGAGGAACTTTGATAGTAAACTTCTCGAAACTTCTCCAATAATAAATAAAATCAAAATAATAAATAAAGTCAATGAGGAAATGTTTAAATAAATGAAACTTGGAGAAAACAAAAGAAAGAAAACAAAGGAGTTGTTGGAAACAGTTAGGAAGGCCTAGAGCGGGCAGTGGCTGGAGGGAGGTAGCCCCAAGGCTGACACCCGACTCCCCTTCCGTCCAGAACCGGTTGCCCCTCCCACTCTTCTCCAGAAGAAAAAAATCAATTGGCCCTGACATTACGTAATGAAAAGCAAGAGGTGTCATTTGTAAACCGTTTATTACTCCGTTTACTTTTTCATAATTATATAAAAATCCATGTAAATAGAACAATAAAAAAATTCTCATACTGAATTTAACAAGGTATAGGCAAGACTTCTTTATAAAAGATGAAAGTCCCTGTAGTCAATTAAGATTTTAGTTCATTTAAATTTTTTCTACCGGACTTAAAAAAAAAAAAAAATATTTATTGGTATTTATCACTGTACAATAAAATGTGATACAAGATATACTGTCATGACTGACATTTAGGGATACTACCCATTGGCAGCTCCCCAAAGACTATGCTAAACTAGAACGTCTCGGGGTCATCTTCTTTTCAGACGCCTCGGAGGATTATCAGGGATTGTAGAGAATGCAAGGGTTAAAACTAGTGGGTTAAGATTATAGGGTTAGAGTAGAAATGGAGTTCATCATGAAAGGAGTGGTAGCTGGTTCGCGCCATGTCAGCAACGTAGGGAACATTTAGGTCTTTATAGATGAGTTTATTTGCGACAAAATAAGGAGCATTGAGGGTTTTGATTATAAGGATTGGAGACGAGAAGAATTTTATGGTTTAGTAGTGACTCAAATCCCTACTCCGTCTACCGGACTGAAATCATTTATTACATACAATTCGCTACCGGAACTAAACTAACCTCATCCGGGTAACGCTGATATGTCGTACAATTAATAGTCCACAACTTTTTCAAGTCCGGGACTCAATTCGACCTCTGCACAAAGAGATGCGGACTTATTTTGGATTCGTCCTCATGCTTTTAGATCGCGATGATTAGGGTTTGATAAGGGTTCCTAGCGTCACTGAGATCCAAAGTTGCAAACATCAGAGTTGACATAATATAAGAGCTGCATCTAGGCAAAGACCCAAAATTAATGAAAAAATAAAACAATTTAATTTCAATTTAACACAAAATAGAGAACAATAAGGATTTTTTTTTTTTTTTTTTGGGGGGGGGGTGTTCTCGCGACAAACCAGACGCCATGGTTTCCTAAGATTTCAAATTGCGATTGTCGATGTATGTTATAGAATTAGGTCATCACTCCCTTTTTTGTGAGTGGCCACCAGTTGGTTGGTGGATCTTACATACCCAGGGGAAGGTTGTGATTGAATCCCCATTCAATATGCTTGGAAAAGTCCTTCCCGGACTAGGATTCGAACTCGCAAAATTAAGCAAGATATTCTATCACGCTATAACTAATTAAAATTTTAATGATTACACTAAAACGCACGTTAAAAACTAAATAATATTGATTAAAATCCAACTAAAACTTAACAGAACAATTATTATTGCAATACAGCGTCATATTGGAATTCAAGAAAAAAATGAAAAATAAAGGATTTAAATGTGGAATGAGAGGATGCTTGGCGGATGTATGAAGAAAGAGGATTTCAAAAGCTAGTTAAACGAGCTATAAAGGAACGTTCATATGTTTTGGTTTTGTGGGAAGGAATATAAATGTCGGAAAGTGGATATCTAGTTTCTTGCTGATAGATCAAAAATTTGAAAAGCAGGAGATCGTAGATATAGGGTGGGTGCTGGGAGCTGATGGATCGGTATAGGAACGTTCCGAGGAAATGTTGCCTACGAATGTAGCCATACTATTCATTCGTAGCAACCCAATTACAGTTCCATACAAGACCTTACAGAGTCTACCATTTTGCCAGTCATCTCATTAGAAGGATTATCAAGGATTAAGTGGAAAAGCAAGATGGTTTGGGCGCCAAATGGTGCATCGAGGTCACAATAAAATCTGAAATTTTGAGCAATGGGAAGATAGTCCGTATTGAGTACCGATTTGCAAATAGGGTTGATTATTTTCAGTTTTAAAGATAGATTAATTTTGGTATTATATTTTATAGGGAGAGGGGGCATTAATAGGCGGGGGTGTGTGGCATGTTGGCATTTGCCCCGAGCAACAGAATCAACCCTATGGCGATGGTTTAGAGGGACCATCCAAATAGTTCTCAGATAGATCAATGAAGTCGATAAATCGTAATAAAAAACAAAATAAACTTAATTACTCAATATAATTATGAAATAATAGGTACGTATAGATATAGAACAGTATTTAGAATTAAATATGAAAAAGGCAAGAGTGTATATTATAGACCAAGAGAATAAAAAAATTGATGGTAGACAAGCAACATTAGTATTAAGTAAATAATCTAGAAGTTATGCAAAACGGTATATTATCTTAATATTATCTTCATATGAGCTAGTTGATATCATCCTCAGGCTACTTACTGCACAACCGTCATTAGATAAATATGACTCAAGTGCTCATTTGACGTAGGATTTGATTAGAAACTATTGTTATTCGAAGAATTTTCCTTTGTACAGTACAATGAAATGCAATTTTTTTTTCTTTGATCCTGATTTATATGACCACACTGAGAAGTATTTAAGATGAGAGCGGAAGAAAATTTCTGACATATTGGAAAACGGAATTTTGAATATCATAAAAAAAGTATTTGCCTATCAAAACCTATTAAGAGTCTTAGGTCTATTACTTAGTTAGAACCATACTGTTTTCAGAAAAACTGGTGTTCAAGGAGGTGATTTGGGCCCTCATGCTCAACTACTAAGTTTTTTCCACTAATTAAAGTTACAATATTTATTGTGGCTGAATAAGCTCTGAGAGGATTTCCCAACAACGCCAAAACACAAAAGAGTAAATAATTATTTGCAACAGCCGAATTCGTATCCGTGACGGTTTTCGTGAACAGTCGATCATATTAAAGATCAAGCAGAAAATGGCGTGGAAGACAAGAATTTAAGAAAAATATTGAATTTACAAAATTGGTAAATAGGTTGAATATCATTGAATAAGCAAGGCAAAGAAGAAAAACGTACGTTTCTACATTCCATGCCTTCTTCAGAGCTACTAAACACTATATCCTACACACTACTCTCTTTTAAAATGAAAATATTGGTTTCCCTTACTTATATATGAAATATGTATAAGAGAAAGTATTGCAATTGTCATAATTTTCAAATTACACTTTTCATGAAAGTTAGAAGCCAAATAACCAAGTTCCGCAAAAAGGTCTCCGGGCATGTATTTGTATCTGTGTGAGTCTATTTAGTCAGTCAAGCTCGAAAACAGTAGAGAGTAGAAACTGAAATTTCATATTTAAGGAGCGCATACGGCTGAAATGTTACAGCAACTTTTTCAACAAAATCGGCACACCAGAAAAGCCACTTTACGATTTTCTCAAAAACAGCTCCAACGATTTTGATTAAAATCACTACATCTATGTAAAATTTAATAGGCTTTAATATGGTGTAGGTTTGATTTTGATTGAAATAGTCAGACTGAGCTTAAATACTCATACTTAAAATTTTCTTCTAAAGTACCTTTGATTTTATAGATTGAAAACAATATCCATATTATCTTGTTAGCGTTCATAAATAACTGATAAATATACCTATATAAGTTCAACGAATTTTTTTTTTTTTTTATTCATATTTTATTGAATTTTACAACTGTATTAACATAAATACAATAAGTAAAACTGTTGAATTAGAATAAAGGGCGTGAAAGGCTTGTGAAGAAACTACCCAGCGGTAGAACTTCGATGTTTATTTAAGTAAGTTGATCCCGAGGCCATCTTCTTTTCAATCGCCTAGGAGGGTTGTCAGGAAAATGTGAGGTTGATAGGTTGCGGACAAGAGGGTTTATATGGGCTGGGGGTTTGGAATTAAAAGTGGTATATCTGGCACGAGAAAGGTCTGTAACAAATGGGATATTAAGGTCGTTATGGATTATTTTATTTGTGACGAAATAAGGAGCATTTAGGATTTTGCGAAGGATTTTGGATTGTAAGGACTGGATACGGGAGGAATTAGATGGCTTCGTAGAGCCCAAAGCTCGATTCCATATGTCCAGATGGGTCTGATGACGGTAACATAAATGAGCTTTTTGTAATGAATTGGAAGTTTTGAACGTTTGTCGAGTAAGTGTTGTAGTAATCGGTATCTACGGGCTGTCTCTTGTCGTTTTAGTCTCGTGTGAGGATTCCATGTAAGACGTTTATCAAGATGGAGTCCTAGGTATCGGATTTGTTCAACAGGTATGAGTGGGGTATTATTAAAGGATACAGTGGGGCAGGAGGTCATCGGTTTGCGACGAAGGGTAAAAGTAATTTGGTGGAATTTATTAGGATTTATTTTAATCTTCCAGTTCTGACACCATTTCTCAATGGCTGTGATGTGGGACTGAAGGGTTTGGGATGCAGCAGTTGGATCATTATGGACGGATAACACACAAGTGTCATCCGCGTAGGTTGTGAGGACAGTGTTAGTCAACGAATTTGATTAACAATTCACGAGAAAAGATCAAAAATATTTTTTTGGAAATATTTTTTTTCTGAACAAAAGAATAGTAATATAGATGCGTAATATACCGTTGGAAAGCTAAAGATTTTAGATGAAATATTACCGTATACGCAAAATCTTAAAAAGTAATGGGGAGTGAAGCGATAAAATAAAGTGATTCTAATAGATAATTATACAATACATTATTTAATGAAGCACAGGTTTATAACAAAATTTTATATGATTCTTTAACCTTTTATATCTTTAACTTAATTTAAAAGTTCTTGATTTTAACAACGAAGGTAAGTTAAAGTCGTGCGTTGCGCGCTCCAGATGTTTTTAATCCTATAATACTCTACTTACTTTAATTTTTTTTTTTGTTAGTCAGTTCTGTTAGTCAAGTTAGCCACGTAATTACTTTTCCTGGACACCTGCAATCGGAAGAAAACTGAAAAACGTTTAAGAGGAAAAGTTGGTTTCAACGTGACCTTCAGCTCTTAACAGTTCTATCAACAAGTGATTCCAAACTACATGTTCTCAATACTAACCAACTACTTTATACTGACACAATAATACAAAATATAAATTTGTCTCTTAGTCAAAAATTATCAACTCGTACTTTAAAATACCGACTATGAATAACCTGTGTATCTGACAATGTGGTTTCCCACAGTTTATATACTTATCTCAAACTGTGGTTTATTCCTTATTTTTTCTAACGGACGAAGATCAAAACAGTTTCTTGTTGGGAACTTACTGTCCTTGAAAAAAAAAAAGAAAATCTCAGCCCATGTTATTCAACAGCACTTAAGAAAATCACATACGAATTGGCATTAATTTTCGAGAGTGCTTGTATTACTGCCTGGATTCTGCAGAGTTTCTTTATTCTGAGATTTCGCTGGAAATGTTCAGTAATCAAAATGTGTTTACAGAGTTTTAGAGTTAGAGCGTGCATTATAACCATGAGACATCAAATAGTTTCAAAGCTCAAAGGTATTTATAAAAAATGTGAAAATTATTTCACATTTTTTAAATTTTTTTATTTGAAATGTTTATTAACAAATATATGTACGAAAACAGAGTATTTTACAATATATACAAGTAAGGTTTCAAGCCATCCTGGTTTTTTTTACACTTACATAGGAGTACAAATAATCCTGATTTAAATGTGTCTACTAAAGAACAGTAAAAGAGGGTAACAATGAACAATCCTCTTTAAAAAAAATAACATAACTAATAATAAGAAAAATAATTAAATAAGGAAAATAATAAGAAATGTAAACATAGTTAATTCAAATAACAATATGTTTTAACCTTTTATGTTTGTAAGTTTTATAAGTTAAATCGGCTTTACAATAACTAACAATTTCCTTATTATTTGAATTAAAAAAATATATTGTTAATGCACATTTTTTTTAAATTTATAAACAGTTATATATCATAAATAGTAATATCCATTAAAAAAAGGGTATTTTCATTAACACAACTTTTCCAATCGTACAATACAAGGAAATGTTCATTAAATAATCGGTGTTGTGATACCAATAAAACTATACATTCGTTCTATGTCATTATAAATAACCAAGATATGAGTGAACAATATCCCTAATCAGCCGAAATTTTAAAAGAAAATGGCTGATGGTAATATCGAGTTCGGAAGATCATCGTGAATTGACTTATGACTTCAGTCCCTAATCTTAAAAATAAGTAATATCAGTGAACCGAACGTTTTTTATTTATTAATTTAATTTTTTAAATTTGTTTTTCAAAGTGGAAAATTTTAGTTTTTTTTTTTTTTTTTTAATTTCTTTATTTCCAGATCGGCTACATGAGCCATACATGGTTTTTTTAAAAATAAATTATTACAACTGGTAACAATGGAAAGAGTGGGGGTATAGTCTCATACACGAGACACCCCTAACGATAATAGAAAAAAATTTAGTTGAAACTCTCTACCCCGGATTAGGTATATTGAAAATCCGGTAAGTTTTTATTTTATTTTATTTTTTTTCTCTCGGCTGATTTAAGTTTCTTTTCGAAAGTCAAAAACCGAAACAAACAGCGTATTTTTTTCTATTTCTTATAAGCGATAAAACCTAGAATATATAGAATACCAATAAAATAATTCGTAGATTAAAATCTTTTGAGGCTTTTATCAGAAAATTATTAAGTAGATTACATAAAGTTGCACTATATCCCGAATTAGAACTTCTATTTTTAAAATAATTCTTTTTATATTCCTGATACATGTCCTGTTAAAATAAAATATACAGAATGTACAAAATGCTCTTTGAAGTCTAAGAGAAAATTAGATACATATAAACAAGTAAATAATTACTGATATAAAATAAAATTTCCTGATTAAATGAGAAGAAAACAATAATAATAAAAAGAAGAAGCTTATTTACAATTCTATTGAGCCTGGATATACGTAAAATGATTAAATATGTAGGGTTTGTAAGTAGAAAGTTTTCCTCCATATGTATAGACAGGATATTTCGCGAGTTTACGTTATTTAGACTCATGGACCATTAAAATCCGCATTGTTTCGATATTTGTTTTTAGGATGGGTAATAATATTATTAGGGAGGCCGTGGCTGAGTGGCTAGCACGCTAGCCTCCCACGCCAATGGTTGTAAGTTCGAATCCCAGTCCTGGAGAGACTTTTTCAAGCAATTAATTAAGTGGGGATTCACTCACAGTCTCTTCCCTGGGTACCTGAGACCCGTCAGCCAATAGGTGGCCTCTCACAAAACTAGATCTAGGGAGTAATGACCCTACCCTATAAAATATTGAAAAACGCGAGTATATTCCTCCGGAATATTACACGGCGCGGCCAAGGGCCTACATGGCCTGTAACGCCACCAGAAGAAAAATGTGTTTTACAGTAATATATGTTAATATATATAGTATTTCGTATATGATAATTTTTGTTAGTTAAACTTTTAAAAAAGAATTGCTTACTAAGCTTGGTAATGTATTGTTTAATAAACGGCACTCTTAATTTTGAATTCATGGTTTTAGTATTATATGGATAATTTCAACATATTCTTAAACATTTATTAAGGAGTGTTTGCATTGTTTTATTGTTTGATTTGCACATATAGCAAAAATTATCTGACAGACTTATTCTAAAACCTATGGCGGCATTAGAGCAGTAAAATTTAGTTTCGGTTGCTTGATACCATTATTATAGATATAAGTAAATAAATTATAACAGAGAATTAATAAACTATATATATTTCATACTTGAAGTACAAAGAGATTCAATAGAAGAAAATTCATGTTCCAGAATCGTTACTCAAAGACTATAGAGTTCTGTTAATCCGAAGATCGGCACAATACGATGCCAATTTCGATTTGTTTTAATTGATGTTGAAGATAATAAATCTGATCTGAAATCTCAGCCTACAGTAAGAGATAAGTACGACATTTGGAAAGTACACTAATAAACGGAACAATGTATTCTTACGCGATAACGATAACAATAGCGAGCGCTCATTAAGTTGTTTCGCTCGCATTGTACAAAAGTTTTCTTATGAACTTAATAGGGAATATCTTCATTGTAGTGAGATGAAAAAAGTAGATCCATAACCACTGCTCTACATCGGTGACTTTAAATATTAAAAACACATAGTATAATAAACATAACCATACCTTCAAACGAACGTCTTAACGCAGAATTAATCTTGATTATAACTAGCGAACGGATTTCCATGTTTGTTCCATTTTTTGTTTATTTATTTAACGTCACTTTATGCTACTATGGCTAATCAGACGATGCTACAGTGGGAGTCCTAAATTTTGCCTATCCAGGTTTTATTAGGATAGGGATCTTTAACGAGTACCTGACATCGCACAGGCTCGGGACCACCTTTTAACGTCCCCTCCGAAGGACGGCGTAACTAGGGATTTTTTACTCCCATTAAAAAATCCTAGGACCACCTGCGGGTTTGAACCTGTGACTTTTAGCATAGGAGGCTGTTACGCTAGCCACCCAGCTACAAGTGATCCCCGAATTTCCATGATTTCGCATGTTCTATTTTCTTGCGTGTATCAACTTCAAACCCGAACAGCCATACGATTCATCAACTAGGGAATAATACAACTTTATATAGCGCGAAATTGTAAGTTTTGCGCTTAATTGCACGATTTTTTTGTATATGTTCACTCACTAGGCCTTCCTAACAGTTTCCATCAACTACTTTGTTTTCTTTCTTTTGTTTTCTCCAAGTTTCATTTATTTAAACATTTCCTTACTGACTTTATTTATTATTGGAAAAGTTTCGAAAGAGCATTTACTATCAACGTTTCTCTCTCACTTTGACTATGGATGCCGTAGTATATGGAGGACTCCGTGGTGAAAACGAGATGAGGCTAAAAAATTTATGAATAGGTTAATAAGATTTATGTACTGTTTCTCCAGATAGTCACATGTCTCTCACTAGTATTCTCTTGTCAAAGGTGGCTCTATCCCGAATCCAGAAGAAAATACCTATTCCAATCCATGCGAGCCAGAAAACCTCCCTATACCTTTGACCACCTTACTCCGCACTCTAAACACAAGATCTCAGCTTTATACTTACCCTCTCATAGAAATGCTTCCTTTGAAATGTCCTTTATCACCCGTGCTACTACACTTTGGGATTCATTACCTATTATTTTATTTTTAAACATTTATACTGGAGCTCTGACATTGGTAGGATCCTTCATTTATGTACTGTATGTTTGTGGCTATTGCGCCCTAACTCAGCCTCCACTGGCTCATACCAGTGATGCGGATAAGAGAGAAGCGCTGGGATCACTTGGATTTCGCTTTTTCCTCTACAATTGGAGGGCTAACTGGGGTCCCTTTAGCAGAATGTTTATTGTTATGATTGTTTGTATGATGTTTATTTATTTGGAAACATTGTATTTATCTCTATTATAGGTTGTTGTTTTTATTTTTTTTATTTATTATTATTTTATTGTATATGTATATGTATGAATTTATTTATTTTATACTTTATGTAATTTGACTTTATCATTATTTTCTATATATATTGTATGAATGTGTCTCATATCACTATTGCTATTGTTCATATCTCAATAAATAAATATTTAAAAATTAATTAAATACAACTAAAAATTTAAAACACTACTGTAGCCATTATTTAAAATAAGCCAAATTCAAAGTACATTAGATAATTACAAAAAAAAAAAAAGATAAAACATCTTCAAATTAAAGATTATTTTATATTAAGTTAAATCAAACTTTTGAGAGCAGTTAAAAATAATAAACAATGTTTATGATATAAGTGGCAAATAATTATCTTATATGTATAATTTCAGTTCTGTACGTCTTAGGCATTCAAACACACCATTGGGGTCTTTAAACATTTTTTTTTTTTAATATTTCGATGTTCACAATATTTAATACAACAACAATTTTTACTCGTGGCATTTTAAAATTAATTTAACGAAAATGAGAGTAAAAACAAAACAATCTAAAGAAAAAGAGTTACCGTATAGAATAGTCGATATATAATAGTAATGAATGCGTTCTAAGACCCTGATACATGAATGGCTCAAGGTAACAACCGAGTGTCAACAGCCCAATGTAATTACATCTTCCTACAACGGAATTAACGAAGTGTTTTAACAAACAACAATCAAAGAATATGATAAAATAATATAGAATAACTTACAATTTCGTACCAGATTTTAAATCGTTAACAGTAATATATATCAAATCTAAAAAATATGTTTTATAAAATAAACCCCATCCCCTTCAAAACAGTTTCCTTTGATAAAATATGAAATAATTTCATGTTAGTTTTTTTTTTTTTTTTTTACTTTTAAATAAATAAATTCTTAATTATCCTGGGACATGTCCCTTTAGAATAAAATATACAGAATGTACAAAATGTGCTTTGGAGTCTTAGAGTAAATTAAATACATATAAACAAGTTAAAAATAACTAATATAAAATTGACATATTTAAATGATAAAAAAACAAAAATTTAAAAAAAGGTTATTTAAAATTCTATTGATCCTGTATACACATTAAGTGATTAAATATGCAGGATTTTAAGGTAGAAAGAGAGTTGGAGTGACGGATAAAAGGAGAGATAGAATTCCATAGAATTGATAGAAGGATCTGTCGAAATGTGCAGTTCGGTGGGTCGTACTGTAAAATCTGAAGGCCTGGAGCAAGTACAACGAGGATGGACAGAGTATTTGAATTGTAGGAGATTAAAATGTATGATGGACGGCGGGATTGGATAACTTTGTAAAGGAATGACGCAAGAAAATACTTGCCACGATTGGAAGGGTAAAGCCACTTCAACTCGCCATAAAATTGGGATGCGGAGGTGTACCTGAAGATGAATCGGACAAAGCAATTAATCAAGCGAATTGCTTTTATTGAACTTTTAGTTACCTATATATGAAATATATAGAATTTGTGTTTTCAACGGAATACACGTTTAAGGATCCAGATGACCAATTCTTGCAAAATGGTCTGTGTATGTATGTGTTCAGTCAAGCTTGAAAACGATAATTTGTATAAAACTGGAATTTCATATCTTTTGGTGCGAATATGCCTGAGATGTTGCAGAAATGTTTTCAACAAAATTGGAGAACCAGAAGAGCCACTTTACACGGTGCATTTTGAACCAATTTAATATTTTCTCCCCGGGTTTGCTTTACAAGCTCCGCCTATTTCTCCCTCCTACTTATTTTCTTATTATACAGTCCTACCTTGCTGATAGATCTTTCCAAATAAATCACCACAGCTCCTATTCCTCCCTTTTTTCTCAATCTGCTGGTGTTCCCCAAGGCAGCATCCTAGGACCTGTCCTTTATACAGTCTATACAGTTGATATCCCAACCCATCCTAATACTTTCCTTTCTACTTATGCTGATGACACGTGTGTGTTATCGGTAGATAATGATCCATTTACTGCCTCCCACAATCTTCAATCCCACATCCGAGACCTTGAAGTATGGTGTCAGAAATGGAGGATTAAAATTAATTCTAACAAATCCCACCAAATAACCTTTACCCTTCGCCGTAAACCAATGACTTCCTGCCCCACAGTATCCTTTAATGACACTCCACTAGCCCCTGTTGAACAGATTCGATACCTCGGACTCCACCTTGACAAACGTCTGACTTGGAATCCCATACAAGACTGAAAAGACAAGAAACTGCCCGACGTTTTCGACTACTCCAACACTTACTGGACAAACGCTCCAATCTTCCACTTAATTACAAAAGACTTATTTATGTGACCATCATAAGACCAATATGGACTTACGGAGTAGAGCTATGGGGATCTACCAAACCATTAAATTCTTCTCGTATCCAATCCTTACAATCCAAAATCCTTCGTAAAATCCTTAACGCTCCTTACTTTGTCACGAATAAGCTCATCCATAAAGACCTTAATATCCCATATGTTACTGAATTAGCCCGAACCAGATATTAATCATTCCATGAAAAACTCCATTTCCACTCTAATCCACTAGTTTCTAGCCTACCATCCTCTTTGATTCCTGATAATCCTCCGAGGCGTCTGAAAAGAAGATGGCCCCGAGACCTTCTAGTTTAAATTTTTTTTTTTTAGAGTGCTGCCGATGGGTGGCTTCTCTTCATGTATTTCATGTTAGATTACTATATCCATCACATTTACTAGTTGTATATAATTATACAGTTGGAAACATCAATAAATATGTTTAAAAAAAAAAAAAAAAAAATTTCCCAAAAACGGCTCTAGCGATTTTCATTAAACTCTCTATATTGCTGTAAAATTTAATGAGCTTAAATATAATGTAGATTTTATTCTGATTGAAAATGTCTGACAGGGCTAAAATGCCGATATTTTAAATTTTTTTTCCTCATAAGTACCTTTAATTTTTTAGATTTGAAAAAGATAACCATATCCTCATGTTAGCCTGGATAAAACACGGTAAAATATATTAGTTGAACGAATTTGATAGACACCTAAAAGAGAAAAGAGCTAAAATGTTTTCGTATGTATTTTTTTTTAAAAGCATAAAATCAGTAAAATATATGTATAATATGCAGTAAGAAAGCTAAATATTTAAGAAAAACTTATATTCACAAAGTTGAATTAACATAAAGGAGAGAGGTGAAAACCGGATAAAAATAAGTCATTGTTGTAGATATTAATATAATAGATTATCTAATGAAACATATATTTCTATAAAAACTCAAGGTGATTCTTTGACCTTTCTTCATCTCTAACATTCTTTAAAAGTTCTTAAATTGATTTTAACAATGGCAAGTTAAAGATGTGTGTTGTGTGCACCATATTTTAGAAAAACATATATTCACAAAGTTGTATAACATAAAGGAGAGTGGTGAAAACCGGATAAAAAAAAGTGATTGTTGTAGATGATAATATAATAATGTTTATATTATTATATTATATATAGATAATGTGAAACACATGTTTCTATCGAAACTCAAGGCAATTCTTTGACCTTCCTTCCTCTCTAACATTCTTTAAAAGTACATAAATTGATTTTAACATTGGCAAGTGAAAGATGTGTGTTGTGTGCACCAGATTTGTTTGTACTAAAAAATCGCGACAATCCGGGTCCCAATATTATGATGGTGATAAACATTAAGCTCATAACATCGGTGATACAATAACCAACATTTTGTAAAGAGAAAAACGGATTTCCAGGCATATTTGTATTATTAAAATTTTTTATAAGAAATTAAAATGTACCGTTCCCAGAACAAAATTACGGATTCCTTCTTAACTTCAGGCATTCCAATCTAAAAATGAACACGACGATAAATACCTTACCTGGGCGGAATTAATAAGGAGATTTAACATGCATCCTGATATAAAAGATTTTTGACGTTTATATTTAGATAAAGAAAAGAGGATGTCACATCATTCAACCAAAAATTAAGACATTCTACATATTACAAAAGTAAAAGAATCAATTGACAAAATAATGATAAAGATAAAAAAAAAAAGTCTGAAGCGTGCATAACACAAAACCTTTACTTGTTTAAATTAACATGGAATTGTAACCCATATAATAGTAGCTCAAAGTAGCGAATTTTGTTTTTAAAAACCTTTAGAGCGGTTTTAAGAAAATCGTAAACACCTGTTAAATGCATGGCATAATGTTGCACTTCTGTCCAGGCGATTTTATTGGAAAAGTTGCAGTGACAAGAAGCAACATGTGAATATCTTAAATACGATACTTCATCTACCTATGAATTTTCCGTTTTAGAGCTAGACAAACTATACATACAATATCAACGGTAAATTATACATTACTATACTACTCATCCATTTTTAACTTATCCTAATAATCAGAAATTGTTATTTCCAATCAACAAAATTAAAGGTACTTTAGCAGAAAAAAAAAATGGTGGTTTAAGTTCAGTCTTTTTTAACAAAGACTTTTTCAACTTTTTCAAAAAGGATGAAATCTACATGAAAGCTAATTTAATTTTATATCAATATACAGAGTTTAAGTGTGTTAATAAAAACCGGTAAACAAATAGGACTCGAATTAAATACCGATAAGACGAAATATATGATTAGTTGCAGAAATGGTGGCGATCTTGATGATATTAATATTTCAGGTCATACTTTTGAACACGTAGAGAAATTCAAGTATTTAGGTTCAATGATAACAAGAAAAAAATTAAATCCAGGAAGAAATAAAGTCCCGGTTAAAGGTAGGAAATGCGTGTTATTATTCAGTTGCTAAATTACTTAGCTCGCGGCTTCTGTCTAAAAACTTAAAGGTTAGATTTTTTTAAACCTATTATTCTTCCAACGGTTCTTTACGGAAGCAAAACGTGGCCGCTTACATTGAAGGATGAACAACGGCTTAAGGTTTTCGAGAATAAGGTACTGCGTAAAATATTTGGTCCGAAGAGAGATGAGGCCACTGGGGAGTTTAGAAGGTTGCACAACGCGGAATTGCGGAGTTTGTACCCTGTGAACATAATTGAGTTGATAGCATCGCGGAGACTCAATTGGGCGCGTAAAGTTGTTGGGCTTAGTGAGGAGCGGATTCCGAGAAAGTTGATATTCGCTGAACCGACTGGTAGGCGTCCGAAAGGTAGGCCGAAGCGTCGATGGGAGGATTGCATTAAGGCCGATCTCGGGGGCTTGGGCTTGACCGGTGAACATTGGACGAGTCTGTGCAGGCGAAGTTTGGTGGTATCGGCATCGAACCTTCGCGTTCGGTAAGCCTATTATTATTATTATCATTTTCTTCCTCTCAGATAACTGGAACATCATCTACTTCCCGGACAAAAGTCAAGGGGATTAGATAAGGGATTATTATTATTATTATTATACAGAGTTTAATAAAAATCGTTAGATCCGTTTTTGCACTTCTGGTCAGTTCATTTTTGTAATAATATGCTGTGACATCCCAGGCCCTAAAATATGAAATTTCAGTTTTAAACAACTTTTCATTTCCGAGCTATACTTCCCACATACACAGGCGAACCTTTTTGCAAAAATTAAGAACTCAAGGGACCTGAAAAAATTCCCGTTGAAAACTCAAATTAGAAATTTTCAAGATAGAAATACTTCCCCGTACTACTAATTTCATAATTAAAAAATGCAATCCTTTCAGATGACAAAGCTTACAGGTATTCGACTCATAACCTTATCAAACGACGTCATTACGGCAGAATTAGCAAGAACTGTGATAATTAAGGAATTCACAATCAAGCGATTGAGATTGGTAATTTCAAGACTTAATGGCAACTCTCATAATTTAAAAAAAACAACTAGCATATTCTCAACAACACTTGATATGGGTCAATCCATCCTTTTCATATACATTGTTTAATTATTTATCACAAAATAGGCCAACGATGCATCACGCATATAATATTTTTAAATTGATTTATTTCTTGCCCATATATATATATATATATATATATATATATATTATATATTTTATTTTTTCATTTCTTCTTCTATCTCTTTCTTTTCTCTGTCAATTTCTTACTTTATTTCTTCTTTTTATCCGCTATAAGAATCTTTATATTTTTCACTATCTTCCCGAATTCATCCTTATCTTGGTAGTCCTCCTATCTGATAACCATATTTTTCTTAAATTCTTCTTTAATTTGTTCTGAATATTATGTGTAAAAAACTGGTGAGGGTTTACAATGCTTTGTAAAATCAATTTAAGAATTATTAAATAAATATAGAATAGAAGCAAATATAAGGAATTAGATTCAGTTTCGTAGGTAACATATGTTTTTGATTAAATAATATAAGAATATAAATTATTATAATCACATATAATCAATATATCAATAATCACTTAAGTTCATGCCCTTTTCATCTTTCTGTATTTGGTTTTACAGCTCTGTATATAAGATAACATTTTTTCTAATGTTATTAGCTTGCAAACGGTATATTACTATTGTTATGTTCGGAACAAAAAATTTAGCCAAAAAAATATTTTTTTAGCTGTTTTCTAGCAAAGCTAAAAGGATGACAAGATTAATGTTTTTATATCTATAAAATTAGAGGTACTTTAGAGGAATAAAATTTTGACTCTTTGCATTTAAATCCTATTAGACTATTTCAATCAGAATGAAACCTACATCATATAAAAGCCCATTCAATTTTTTATTGCTATAACGAGTTTGATCAAAATCGTTAGAGTCGTTTTGAGAAAATCGTAAAAAAAGTGCAAAATGTATGAAAGGAATTGGCTATTCTGGTTGGCCGATTTTGATATAAAAGTTGCTGTAACATCGCTGGTACAGACACTCTAAAAATATGAAATTTCATTTTTATACTATTTATCATTTTCGCTCTAGATTTACCACGTGAAAACTGAAGTTCGAAACTTTTCACGATCGCAATACTTTTTCTTACTATATAGGTAAGTGAAAGTGATATATATATATATATATATATATATATATATATATATATATATATATATATATATATATATATATATGAAAACATATTATATTTGAATTATAATTTAATTACCATGAAAAATGTAAATTTTTTATTGAATTTCTAAAATCTAATTATGACTTCTTAAAAATTGCATAGCAAAGAACAAAAAATCACGAAGTGTATTATATTCCCCTGATAAGAAAGCCAGGGAAAATCTTAAGAACTACAAATAACTATTATTATTATTACTTACTGTTATAATCAGATATTTTTAATAACGTGATTAAACATACTGGTATAATTGTTTGTATCGATTTAGTATAAGAAATGTATTATAATGATGGAGTTTTTGTTGACTGTTGAGAAATTAGATGAGGAAGATGGTTGGTGGCGCGGTCAAAACAAGTGCTATTTTAATTATGTGCCGAAGTTTCGGCCCACTTTGTGGGCCTTTATCAGGGTTGACTCCGAGACGGTGCAATAGCACTTGTTTTAATGTGTGTATCAATTTAATGACCGCACACCCAACCATCTTCCTCATCTAAGAAATGTATTAAGTTCACAAGATAAAATTCATAATTTTAACATAGAGAAAAAAATATTAGAAAAAAAAAAAAAAAAAAAAATATATATATATATATATATATATATATATATATATATATATATATATATATATATATATATATAATGGAGTTTAAAGCTGGAATATTAAGCAAAATAATACCTTCAACAGCAACTCAGTAATACAAATTTCTCCTTTTGAATAGACAAATGCTTACCTGAAAATAAATAAGAAAAGTGGTTAGATAAATATCAAAAATATCAAACGAAAACTAAACTACATAAATGATATATTTTTATAATAAAAAATATCATAAAAAGGACTGTTAATGGTAATAAACCAAATTTTATTCATTCCCTATAGCTACTGACCTGTAATTTATTGATTAGAATGGTTATTTTCTATAGTTTGTTTTAGTAATTTATTTTCGCTTGTATTTTTTAGATGTTTGAATATAAAATATACCAACTCCATTAGTTTCTGAAATGTTATATTGTTATGAAAAATTTTTGTATTATTTATGAAGTGGTGTAGGATCGCTTGATGAAGGAAAATCTGACATAAGTAACACAGGATAAATTTAAAAAAAAAAAAAAAAAAAAAAAAAAAAAAACTGGCGCAGAAGTAATTAAATTATGATAATTACGGTATTGTATTTGAATGAATAAAAACGAAAAAATAATTAAAAAACAACGTTGTATTACGTCTAGAAATAGATTGATTAGTATGTCGGAGGTCGAAATTTCCATTGCGGTTTTCAGCGCATCTGCTGCATTCTGCACAACAAAAACCTATTTTTAGCAGTTTGCCTGTGCCACACAAGGCCCAGGAACCGATTTCACGAATTTTAATAATTTTTCTTTTCTTTTATATTCGGCTTATCAACCAAATATTGGGCCATAGGAAAAAGACATTTTTTTCTAAGAACAAAGGGCTAAAATAGGCTAAACGATTAATTTAATTCTTGTCAAAAGTCTTACATACAGTGGTAAAAAATACAAAAAAAAAAACATTTTATTAAGTTTATTTAGGAATCCATACTATAGTCAATTATTTGCATTAAAAAAACGTCTGTTGCAGGCAACACACGACTTTCACTTACCTCCGTTATTAAAATTAATTAAAGAATTTCCAAAACCATTCAGTGATGAAAATGATTGAAACTAATAAAGAATAAATTAAATTGAATTTCTATAGAAACATGTGTTTTATTAAAAAATCTATTATATTTATTATCTAAAACAACCAATTAGTTTTATTTTATCGGCTTTTCATCGCTCTTTATTAACTTTTACAGGCTTGTGTAAAACGGTATATTACACATGTATATTACTGTTCTTATGTTCAAAAATTAAAAAAATGTTTTTGCAGTTTATTCTTTTAGTTGGATATCGAATTCGTTCAACTTATATATTTACCTGTTCTTTATGATATGATCTGTACAAGATGATATGTTTTTATTTTATTTTATAGAATCTACAAAATCAATGGTACATTAGAGGAAGAAAATATAAAAAATCTTTATTTAAGCCCTTTCAGACTATTTCAATCAGAATAAAACCTACATGAAGTTAAAACCCATTTAATTTTAAATCGTAATGACGAGTTTAATCACAATCGTTAGCGACGTTTTTGATAAAAAAGTAAAGAAGTGCAAAATGCATGGTATAAAGTAGCGCTTCCGGACTTTTCTTTTTCTTGCTAGACTGACCACACACGCACGGACTCACACAGACCTTTTTTTAAAAGGTAAATATGAATTGAATTTGGAATATTGACTATATATAAATATTTAATGGAAATATTTCCTTTAACTTAGATTTTATTTTATTTTTCAGTCGATTAATAAATTTATACATAGATTATATCTATAAGTTTTATCATTATTCTTATTATCATCATTACTTTCACGAAACTATATTTTTTTATTTATTTTTTTTTCTCGAGTTCTGCAACTTGCGTCACATTCCGAACGCCTGTGCTCCCTGCCCCTGCAGTCCTCCTCCGTCAAGCCTCTGGCCGCCATGTCCTCCCTCACACTCTCTATCCACGTTTTGTGGGGTCTTCCTCGTCTTCGCCTCTCCAACGGGGAGTACTTTATCATTTTATGTGGCCACCGCGTCCCTTCCATCCTCATGACATGGCCATACCACATGAGCCTCTTCGTTGATATCTCGTTCAGCTCAGCTCCTACTTTTTTTCTTATTTCCACATTAGGGATTCTTCGCAGCCTGGATATGCCGTAGGCTCTTCTCCAAAAGTCCATCTCCAGAGCCAACATTCTTATTTCAGACGATTTTAGCACTGTCCGTGTTTCAGCGCCATATAAACTGGTCCCTAGGAGGAAGGATTGGTATATATTTTTTTTCGTAAGAAGCGACACCTGTTTGCTCCACAGAACACCATTCAAGATTCCTACTATCCTTCTACCATTTGCAATCTTATTTTCAATATCTCTTGTCATCGTTCCGAACTGATCTACGGTTACCTCAAGATATTTAAAGACGTTGCTATGTGGGATCGTCCAATCCTCCACACAGATGGTTAAGACTGTTGAGTTGCATGGCATATACTCTGTTTTTTCTCTGCTGATCTCTAGACCCCACTCAGAGTATATTTCATTCAATTTCCTCAATATATTCAAGATCACATTCTTTTGAAGCTAGGACAACCTGATCGTCTGCGAACTGATGGCTGAAAAGTGTATCATCACCAACCTCCACACCCATTCCTCGACACATTTGTTCCACGTAAATATTAAAAAATGTTGGAGAGAGGCAACATCCTTGCTTCAGACCTTTAGTGACCAGGAATGGTTCGGTATATTTTCTTCCTATTTTCACTCTTGATTTAGCTCCTATATATAGACTCTTTATAGCTGTAATGAGACCTCTATTTATTTGAGCCAGATTCAACGTCTCCCATAGTTTTTTTAAAGGAAACTATATATATAAAATATATAGAAAGGGAATGTATTGTAATGTTAAAATTTCCAAATTCCAGATTTCAACGGAAATACACGCTTCAGGACACCCTGTGTTCTAATAACCAAGTCCCGCAAAAATGTTTGTATGTGTGCTTGTGGTAAATCTAGCTCGAAAACGGTAAGTTTTAAAGAAATGAAAATTTTTATATTACAAGTGTTTATGCCGAAGATGTTATAAAAGCTTTTCAACAATATGGGCAGACGAGAAGAAAAACTTTATACCATGTATTTTGCACCTTTTTACAATTTTCTAATATACGGCAGTAACAATTTTTATAAAACTCGTTATATCGATATAAAATCTGATGGTATTTAAAATCATGTAGGTTATATTCTGATTGAGATAGGCTGACAGGCTTTAAAAGCCGATTTTTTAAATATAAATTTCCAATAATGTACCTTTAATTTTGAACATTCCAAAACATTAACTACATCATCTTAGTAGCTTTGATAAAAATCGTCTAAATAATTAGTACTAATAATAATTACTATCAAATAATTAGTTGGTTTCTATGTATTCCAAATACAGTGATAGAAAGTAAAGTGAGTCCTGATGATGGGTAAGGCCCCCGAAACGTTGACACGTTTAAAGTCTTTTGAAATAAACCGTTTTGGAAGACATAGAAATCAACTCATTATTTGATATCATATTGCAATCTTCCGTTTAACATGTTTTTATTATGTCTAAATATACTAGTTGAACGAATTTGATAACAAACTAAGAAGAAAAGCAATATATTTTTTTAATTAATATTTTTGATGAGATAACGTTAAAGCTATTATTTTGGATGTTGAACCAGAACCGGTAAAGAAATTTGACTGAATGAACAAACCATACGAAATACGGTAAAAAAAATGACTAAAATCGCAAAAAGGATACAAAAAAGAAGAAGCAAACAAGGCTTATTGTCACAACAATATCTGAAGCTAGAAGTATGATCAAGTGTTATGGATCCAATTCTCTGCATTTTCTTCATTGCTAACATTCCTAGTAATTCTGATACCTCTCTGGCAACATGCATGGATAATACCTCCATACCATGATACGGTTCAGATCCTGACATACCATTCCTAAACCACCGCCTAAACCTCACCCTTACTGAATAATGGTCCAACAATTGGCGCATCAAAAAAATGAATCTAATAGGGTTCGTACAGAAAAACTGACCGTTTTTCAACCAAATATTTGTATTATTATTTTTTTTATATAAAATGCAATGAATACTTAAACTATAGTCCATTGTAATCTACCGTCCTTAGCCATCTGTTAACGATTTGATGGATCCCACGCTGATATCATTCTTTGGGAAGGTCTTCAAAGAATTCTGGATCCGCAATTTCAACTTCCGTAAAAGTGTCAATGTTTTCCTTGAAAAAAAAAAAAAAAAGCCATGGATTGAAACAAGTATTAATCCGGTGGTGCGAGGTCGGGACTGAATGGTGGATGAGGCAGGAGTTCGAAACTATAAATTTCTTTAATGATGTAGTTTAGTTGACCGTTGAGAAATAAGATGAGGAAGATGGTTGGGGGTGCAGTCATTAAAGAGAAACAAACATTAAAACTTGGTGATATTTTAATTATGTGCCGACGTTTCGGCCTACATTGTGGGCCTTCATCAGGGCTAAAAGAAACAAAATAACAACCAATATAATTATAGACTTAATAATACGTGAGGTATATAATAATAATATGGTGACAGTAATATATTGTTCCCATATTATAATTGGAGTACAGTATTACCACCAACTTAATTGGAGTTGGTAAGGTCCGCCCCGTTATTGGAATACTGGTTATGTTTTATCCATTCAAATCTTGAGTTTCTGGGGTTATGACAGCCTCATTCAACCTCATTGGTGTATCCGATGGTATTCAATACCAGTGGACCTAGCTGAGAATAAACCTCATAAAGTAATAAAGACCAAATTTTTAGCATAGAACCAAAACAATCCAGCCCATTGAGCATTGGTTCAATACAACCCTATTTATTTATGAATTAAGATCATTTGAATCAACGTGGTTTTTAATTATCATTGACTTCGTTGTTCCTTCAATTGATCAATGAAAACAAGTCATGATGTGATGATTCAGAGATAATTTTAATTATCCGATGAAAATTAAGGTTAAAAAGTTATTAGTCCGACTAATTTTCTACTAACATAAAACGCTTGGCATATTGAATGAGTTCTTAATTGTCTATCAGACAATGGCCAGCCTTTGTTCTTTGTAACATCTTTTCAGGGAGTATTGTTCCTTAGCACTATGAGTCATGGAGGGCCAAAACACCTCTTGGCATTCAAAAGCTTTGGTCAACCATTAAAAAAAAAAAAAAAAGTGTTTAACGAAAAGTAAACCTGACAAGGGAGGAAGTAATTAAATACTATATAGAAAAGTAAATGTATTTATGAAACGAATGGATAATTAACAGTGAATAGATACATTTGTAGTTTGGAAAAGGCTCTAAGTTTGTTGTACTGACATGTATACAAAGGTCGTTTTTTTATTTTATCGAGGATCACCTGTGGTGTAGTGCTTAGAATAATAGCCTACTATATCCAAGATCGTGGATTCAAAAACGGCAGATAACCCGAGAATTTTTTAAAGGAAGCAAAAAATCGATGTTTATTGCTCCCTTTTGAGGAGTCGTAAAAGGGTGGTTCCGAGCCTCTGCGATGTCTGGTACGTTATAGATCCCTATATACAACGATAGGGAAAATATAGGACTCCCACTGTAGCATCGTCCGATCAGCTACAGTAGCATAAGTGAATAAAAAAATATTGGTATAATTAGAAAAAATGAGTGAATCTTATACCATATTTTTTTTAATCCAGTAACTCTTAAACGTTCTTCAATAAAAAATGTCTCCATAGAGCTCCCAACGAAAGATGAAATATCATTACATTTATTAAATAGTAACGGAACGGAGTGGTCTAGATACTAAAAATTAACAACAGTTATTTATTTCAAATAAACAAAACTGAAGGTACGTTAAAAGAAGAAACGTTGAAAATTCGGTATTTAAGCCTTGAAGACTATTTCGATTAAGATCAAACCTACAAGATAATGAAGACCTATCTAATTATAGTTCTAAGTTTCGTTTAAGAGCTAAATTGACAACTCAAACACGACATTATGAGAGACATGCTCATTTTAGAATCAGAAGTCCGGAAAGCTTTAATTTCACTTGAAAACTATTATTAGAAAATTTTCAAGATAGAATTTCTCTTTATGTACATTTCTAACATAGGAAAATTAATGTAATAAATTTTAGTTTCATACACGATTTCTCATCAAACTTCTGTATCTTATTGGTAAAAATAAAAAATGATAATAATACGATAAAAAAACATCATCCCTAAAATCCATGAAGGATCCTGGGTTCAGTAAACACAGAGTAATCGTACTAGATCAAGCTCAGCCGCTGGGTGTTTTTCTTAATTTATTTTTAGTTACCCATTTTATAGAGGCAAGATGAGCGACAGGAGAGTATTCCGATCGAAAAAAAATCAGCACAGATCAAATAATAATAGTAGGGTTCGAACACCGGACCCAAAAACAGTATTCCAGTGCTCTTTACACTAGACTACGCCACTCCTGACATAATCAATCTTATTAAAATTTTGAATTGAAGTAAAACTCTTTCAGTATAGTTTAAAAATAAATATACTTTTATATTCACTTTTTAAATATTTCATATGTGTTTCGTCCGATGGAATACTTAACTTAAAAGAATAGTTTTCTCAAATTTTTATATCACATTTATTTATTAGATGTGGAATATTCTTAAGCAATAATAATGAATCTTAGCACGGAATTCAACCTTATTTGACTTCGCGCATATTGTAAAATTGGCGATTTATAGGCCAAATTGTCATGGCTTTTGACATTAAGTCGATCATAAAAAATATATATATATTCATACATCAGCAAACAAAGAGTGGATATCATTTATAGTGATAAAATTGTTTTTTTTACTTAGCTTTATTTTTTTTTCTAGATACTTTCTTTAGTTTATAGTTAAGAAAAGGGTATAAAGGCCGATCGATATTGGATGTGTAGCGGAACAACGTTATTGCTTTGAAATAATCATAACTTAATAATAATAATCATAGGCTAACCGATGTTCGAGTAGGTTTGATGCCGATACCACCAAATTTTGCCGACATAGATTCATCCAATGATCACCGTTTAAACCCAAGCCTCTAGGATCAAACTTAACACAATCCTCCCATCGACGCTTCGGCCTACCTTTCAGATGCCTACCAGTAGGTTCAGCGCATACCAACGGTTTCATAATTCGTTTTTCACTGAGCCTAACAACTTTACCTGTCCATTTGATATGGCACGATGCTATCAACTCTATTATACTGACGGGATTCAAGCTCCGCAATTCTACTTCGTTTAATCTTGTGGATTCCTCGGTATCATCTCTTTTTAGACTAAATATTTTACTTAGAACCTTATTCTCGAAAACCTTAAAGCGTTGTTCATCCTTTAATGTTCCACACCCTTATAGAACCGTCCGAAGAATAATAGCATACAAAATTCTAACCTATAGGTTTCTTGATAGAATCTTGATAGAAGCTGCGAGCTAAACAGTTTTTTAACTGAATAATAACATGCATTTCCCGACTTAAAACGTGACTTTATTTCCTTCTGGATATCGCTAGTTCTAGTTATCATAGAACCTAAATACTTATATTTCTCTACACGTCCAAACAAATGTCCTCATATATATCACCAAGATCGTCACCATTCCTACAACTAACCATATATTTCGTCTTATCTTAATATATTTCAAGCCCTATCTCTTTACCAGTTTTCATTAACGTACTTAATCCTAACTTTATAGTTCCTAAAATTAATAAGGTGTAGATTCTTAAGGTGAAGGTCAAATTCTATGAATAAAATTGGAGGCTGATTTATACTTCATCACTCTTTTATTAAACATCAATGCACAACGTTTCTGGTTGTAATCATCCACTCACACTAGGTAACTTACACATTTTAATTTAATTAGTTTTCGTTTTATATTTATTAATTAAACTTTATTATTTTTTAATTGAATTTCAATAATGATGAGTATAGTACATCAATTGATTCCTTTCATAATTCATTTCTATAGTGGAATTATTTTCAATGTTCTTTTTTCATATTTTAATTGCAATTGATAGCTTTTAAGAACTTAACGTTAATCTTATAGATTATTAACAATTTTAACTATTTAAATTTTATTTATTTTTTATTATACCTTTTTATCGTTATATAATTTAATGATGAAGCTGTTAAATTGATTATTTTTTATTGTTGACAATACTTTGTACTTACAGATAAATTTTTTCCTTTGCACCTGATAACATTTTAGCCGATACGCCGTGCATTGAATTTTAATAAAAGAGTGGTGAAGTATAAATAAGCCTCCAATTTTGTTCCTAAAATTGATTTTTACAAGGGAGTCATTCCATGCGAAATCATCCAGAAATTTTAGGATCTCAGATTTTCATGAAATTTGGCACGATGTGTCCTTTCATGTAGTTATGTTGTTATACAAAATTTTAGTAGTGTATCTTAACTAGTTTACAATTTAGAGCCACCCAAACCTCGGCGCTCCCGGAGAAGCTGGCTTACTCAAAATTTATTTCCTTAAATGTCCATAGTTTAAGTAAAATTTTTGTTCATTGTAAACAAATATTTTTCTTCATATTAATCAGGTAAAATCCCATCATTTTTATTATTGTTGCAGGTAGCTAGCTAATATGATGATAGGTATTATAAAAATTTTATTTTTTCAATTGACGTACCGCCTTTGGTTCATAATTAATTTTTTTTTTAACTATTTGCTTTACACTTTTTATATTTTTTTCATTGTTATTGGAGCATTATGGATTAATTATTTATTTAATTCTAGAGATAACCATAGTTCCCTTCATATAATCTGAATTTTTCATGCTTTTTGATTGAAAAATAACGATAGTACAATTTTATTTTTTTGAGTAAGCCAGCGTCAATGGGAGCGCCGAGGTTATGAAAACGCCAAAGTTTGGGTGGCTTTAAATTAAAAACTAGTTAAGATAGAATACTAAACTTTTGTATAACATCATAACTAAATCGTACCAAATTTCATGAAAATGTGTGATCCTAAAATTTTTGGATAAATTCTCATGGGATGACCCAAGGGAAGTATAAATGATAGTCGTGTGTTGAATGAACCATATATTTAAATCTATTATTAACTATACACATTTATTGGTTATATCACCAGTAACTGTGACACTTGTGAGGATGCCTCATTACGAGGTTGGGTGGTGGTCGCGTGGGGCAGGTGGAGGAGCAGATGTCTCTGTTTTTATTTCGTGTAGGGTGAAGTAGCAGTTGTCGACAAGAATGTTCATTTGTTACTTGGCTAGCCTTCGGTGCTATCTGATGTCAGTGGCAGGGCCATAGGGTCGAAAAGGAGAAAATGGTTCACTTAAGAAAAATCCTCTAGGTCCGTTAATGTCCGTTAATGGCTATAGCCGTCATGCACATTTTATTCAATAAGAAAAAGGACAGCGTTAGTACAAAGTGTACTAACGCAATAATTGCTCAATATTTATTAATGCTTTCTTGTATATATGTAATTTGTTTCCTGAATTAATATTTATTTCATTTTTATTTTTATTATAATTTTACTATTTTATAAGCAAAATAAATTACAAATGATAATTTTGTTTTAAACTGCTTTTCTTGAGTTAAGTTTACACCTATTAACTATCTTTTATTTATAGGAATAATTTTGAATTAGTAAAGCAAATGCCGTATAGTCGTCACGACGGTCATAACCGTCCAGAGTTTTTTTAGAAAAAACTGTGGCCAAATGTTATAATGTTCACTTCCAAACATACAACTTAAACTCGATTACATCTGGCAGTTATAAACAATTAAAAAAAAATGTGTTTCTGAGCACGATCGTCAAATTAAAAGTGTGTGGCAACGGGTTAATACGTAACGTTTATTTAAGAAGGACAGTGTGAATCTACCCCACCCCATGTGTGCAAAAAGCCTCAGTCTTGTATATACATTTATTTAATAACCTAAAACATGCAGCTTTGTTATTTCCATTCGAATGAGCTTTAATATTATATCAATATTAGAAAGTAGTTCATAATAATTTTATCTCAAATAATATGAAGAATCAATGAGTTGCAGTCATCAAAACCTTAATTAAGTACACTTCTTTGTTTAAATAAATTTTTGCATACGTTTCGGGCTAATTTTAGGTCATTTCAGAAAATTGAAAAGAAAGTAGTCTACAAGACACTGAGCTAATAACAAATAAATACGAAAAAATTATAATAAACCCATATTTGGCAGCGAGAAATTATGTATAAATCGGTAACGAACCTTTGGGAACGCAGCTACTGAGCCTCGTATCCAATAAATACGAAAAAGTTATCATAAACCCATATTTGAGCAAGCGCGCTTGAAATTAATAGTATCATCGGTAACGAACCTTTGGAACGTAGCTACTGAGCCTAGTATCAAATAAATACGAAAGGTTTAATCAAACCTCTATTAATAATATTCTCGCTCGCGATTCTAATACTAAAAAACGAACCCCCGCTAATTCGACTACCAGCCCTTGTATAGAAAAATGTCTGAAATTAAAGTATCGGTTATACTTATTATTATAATTGTGACTTATTATATGTAAAAAGGCCCCTGGGAATAGTTAACAAGCCACAAGGGTTAAAAACACAATGTATAATTAAAATAACCATAAAAACATAAAATTATGTTAATTTGTTTTTATTATAAGGTTGAATTTGAAATGGAAAAGGTTGAATTTGAAAAATGGAAAAGTTTGAATTTGACTTGAAAAAGGTTGAATTTGAAATGGAAAAGGTTGAATTTGAAATGAAAAAGGTTGAATTTGACTTGGAAAATGTTGAATTTGGCTATGAAATGCTATACATATATGATTAAACAACCCATGAAAATGCCAAAGGTCGAAACGTAGGGAGAAAGAAATAAAGAAGTGTATTAATATGGATCATTTTATTCAAAACGAACCAAGAAATAAAAATAATGTAAAATCCACTACTTTCTGCTGAAATAAGTAATAAAAAAAAAAAAAATATGAGCGATATAAGCGAGAGACGTTCTTTGGCGTTGGATACAGATGACCAAGGTATCCCAATAAGGAAACATGAGAAAAGTCACTGGGGAATTCCAGGTTGAATCAGTTCCGACACCCAATGAAACGCCTCGTAAAGCAATTGTTAAATCCCAATCAACTTAACACACACACATATATATATATTTTTTTTCTAATGGTATTACAAACAATGAGAATCATTCCGGCTCAAGTCAAATCATATCTGTTTCACATTATATAGGATACAATTTCGCTGTATAAAGAAAAGTAAATTTATTTCCAGGAGGAAAAAACAGTCCAGATGGCGGGAAAAAAAACAACAACAATTAAATAGCCTTCAATCATTTTTGTTTTCCCAATGTTTCGAACTAGATTTTAGTTCATAATCAGAGATCCTAAAGGAATAGCAGCTCAGAAAAGACTGAAATATATAAATAAATTACATTAAACAAATAAAAATGTTTGTAAATAATAAATAAATTTATTTGTAAATCTTATTTTCGTAAATTAAAGGTTTTCTGTTTCATATTGTTATTTATTGGAGTAAGTGGTTTGTTCGTTTCCAAGGGGACAAAGAGAAAAACCTCAAACAACAGGCATATTACAATAAATTATTAGCAATCAAATTTTAATTTAATTAATAATAATTTTGAGAAAAATAGCTCAACATAAATTTCTGTTATGCAGTAAGGTTAAAAAAAAAAACTACAATAATTAGAAAACAAATTCGTTAATTAAAATGCTATTTATTGTTGAGATGTATCGCTTCTAAAACTAAACCTCAAATTTAGTTGGTATAATAAATTTATAAGCAACTTATATGTTATTACATGGTTTAGAAAATAACATTATTACAGATAGTGAATAAATAATGTTTAAAAATATATATGCTATCAGGTAAATTATTATTCAAACAATGTCCAAGCATTGTATATGATACATATATAGCATTTCCAAGTCAATTGTAACCTTTTCCAAGTCAAATGTAACTTTTTCCATTTCAAATGTAACCTTTTCCAAGTCAAATGTAACCCTTTCCATTTCAAATGTCACCTTTTCCAAGTCAAATGTCACCTTTTCCATTTCAAATGTTACCTTTTCCAAGTCAAATGTCACCTTTTTCTTCACTTCTAGCCTTAAATATTCCGTTTTATTTATTTATTTATTGAAAAATAATTAGTTTAATTAACATTATGACTTTTTTAATAATTTTGGCATATAATAATTGATATTTTTTTTGGGTCTGTTAGATATTTGATATCAAGTTCTGTTTTTTACTAGCTAATATTTAAAAAAATTAATTATCGTCTATTTAGTTTTATGATAGTTGTTGATTTTGATTTTTTAGAGAGGAGGGGTAGTTTTTTGGAATAATTAATGTGTTTTCGGGTATTATAATTAAGTTTTTCGAGCTGTATTTTTTATCGCTCGCGTGCATTTTAACTCGCATTAAATTTTAATGTTTTTTATTGATATAGGGATTAATTAATGTGCTTTCGGGTGGTTATGATTAGGTTTTTTGAGCTGTATCTTTTATCGGTCATGCGTATTTCAACTCGCATTTACTTTTAATGTTTTTTATTGATATAGGGATTAATTATTTTGCTTTCGGGTTGTTATGATAAGGTTTTTCGAGCTGTATTTTTTTCGCTCGCGCTTATTTTAACTAAAATTTACTTTGTATGTGTTTTATTGATATAGGGATTAATTATTTTGCTTTCGGGTGGTTATGATAAGGTTTTTCGAGCTGTTTTTTTTTCGCTCGCGCTTATTTTAACTAAAATTTACTTTTTATGTGTTTTATTGATATAGGGATTAATTAATGTGCTTTTGGGTGGTTATGATTACGTTTTTGAGCTGTATCTTTTATCGCTTTTGCGTATTTCAATTCGGATTTACTTTTGATATTTTTAATTGTTATAGACGTTTGTAATTATCTTTTCGGGTCTTGTGATTACGTTTTTTGAGCTGTTTTTTATTGTCGCTTGCTCTCATTTTAACTTGCATTTGCAGTGGTCTCTCTTTGTTTTTGTTTTAGGGGATTCTCATAACGTGTTTTGAACTTTATTCTTTTATGCGCTTGGGAATTTCTACAAACCGTAGGTATTATGTTATAATATGATGTAAAAATTATTTATTGTTTATTTGCAGGATCTGATTACATTTTTGATTTGGACGTTACATCGCGATTGCGCATTCTTCTAGATCACTTTTCATTTAAGTTAAAATTTGCACTAGCTATAAATAAATGTCATAAACTCTATTAGTATTCCTGAAAACACTATAAACGATCCCTCTATCGAATATTTATGAAATAGAAACAGTAACTTAAAATGAGTAAAAGCGATAACAAATTTGGTTCAAATAATGTTATCAGAACACCCGAAAATAGAATAAACGATTCCTCAATTAAATTATCAAATAATAGTAAGACCGAGTTAGGAAGCGGATCCTTTAAAAAGATTTAGTTGAAAAAAATTACTCAGGACGCTAGAAAAGGAACTATAACTAATCCTTTTATAAAATAATAATAATAATAAAAAGAAAAAAAAAAAAAAACCTAAACGATGTATATTCCAGCAACGTTATAATGAGAACCAAAAACAAAACAATCAATCCCAATATCAATAAAAAAATATCAAAAATAAAGGCGAGTTGAAATCCGAACCAGTGATAATAACATAGCTTTTAAGCATTTTCATAACCCCGCGAAAGCACAAGGATAGATCTCTATAAAAATAAAAAGATTAAAAGTAAATAGAAGTTGAAATACGCATGAGCAATAAAACATACAGCTCGAAAAACGTAATCATAACCACCCGAAAGAACATTAAGTAATCCCTATATCAATAAAAAACATTAAAAGTAAATGCGAGTTGAAATACGCATGAGCGATAAAAAATACAGCTCGAAAAACGTAATCATAACCACCCGAAAGCACATTAATTAATCCCTATATCAATAAAACACATACAAAGTAAATTTTAGTTAAAATAAGCGCGAGCGAAAAAAATACAGCTCGAAAAACCTTATCATAACCACCCGAAAGCAAAATAATTAATCCCTATATCAATAAAAAACATTAAAAGTAAATGCGAGTTGAAATACGCATGACCGATAAAAGATACAGCTCAAAAAACCTAATCATAACCACCCGAAAGCACATTAATTAATCCCTATATCAATAAAAAACATTAAAATTTAATGCGAGTTAAAATGCACGCGAGCGATAAAAAATACAGCTCGAAAAACTTAATTATAATACCCGAAAACACATTAATTATTCCAAAAAACTACCCCTCCTCTCTAAAAAATCAAAATCAACAACTATCATAAAACTAAATAGACGATAATTAATTTTTTTAAATATTAGCTAGTAAAAAACAGAACTTGATATCAAATATCTAACAGACCCAAAAAAAATATCAATTATTATATGCCAAAATTATTAAAAAAGTCATAATGTTAATTAAACTAATTATTTTTCAATAAATAAATAAATAAAACGGAATATTTAAGGCTAGAAGTGAAGAAAAAGGTGACATTTGACTTGGAAAAGGTAACATTTGAAATGGAAAAGGTGACATTTGAAATGGAAAGGGTTACATTTGACTTGGAAAAGGTTACATTTGACTTGGAAAAAGTTACATTTGACTTGGAAAAGGTTACAATTGACTTGGAAATGCTATATTTCATGAATTTCATATACGTATTCTTGGAAATTGCGACAAATTTACATAATCAATTTACCAAGAAATTCAGTTGGTTATGCGGCCCATTCTTCGAAATCCATTATTAAACAACGAACTCTTTGTTCAAAATATTTGTTCTATTATCAAATGTATTTTACTTTGTCGGTATTTCTTTTCAGGGAATAATTAGTATACGTCTAAATTAAATTAATAATTATATTCTGTTACACAAAAACTATGTTACTAAGAACTTATATGAGTAATTAAGGCACTATTCGATTATTAAATACTTTGTAATGATACACAAAATGATGTAAAAAACATTATTTATATAATATCAATAAAATTAATCAATACAAATGTAACTTGACGGAGATTTTTTAGGGTTTACTGTGTATTGCCTAATAATACAATACTGATTTTTCTAATTATACTATAAAAACATTTTATTATACCATTATAATATTATTACTATTATATATGTAATCTGATTACATCTGTTTATGTTCAAAATATTAAAGTATTACAATTTTACTCACGTAGAGAAATTCAAGTATTTAGGTTCAATTATAACTAGAAAAAACGAAATCCAGGAAGAAATTAAGTCCCGGTTAAAGGTGGGAAATGCGTGCTATTATTCAGTTGCTAAGTTACTTAGTTCGCGGCTTCTATCTAAAAACTTAAAGATTAGAATTTATAAAACTATTATTCTTCCAACGGTTCTTTACGGATGTAAAACGTGGCCGCTTACTTTGAAGGATGAACAACGGCTTAAGGTTTTCGAAAATAAGGTATTGCGTAAAATATTTAGTCCAAAGAGAGATGAGGCCACTGGGGAGTTTAGAAGGTTGCACAACGCGGAATTGCAGGACTTGCATCCTGTGAATATAATTGAGCTGATTGTATCGCGGAGACTCAAATGGGCGAGTAAAGTTGTTGGGCTCGATGACGAGCGGATTCCGAGAAAGTTGGTATTAGCTGATCCGACTGGTAGGCGTCCGAAAGGTAGGCCGAAGCGGAGATTGGAGGATTGCGTTTAGGCTGATCTCGAGAGCTTGGGCTTTAATGGTGAACATTGGACGAGTCTGTGTAGTCGGAATTTGGTGGTATCGGCATCGAACCTTCGGGTTCGCTAAGCCTATTATTATTATTACAATTTTACTCATAGTTGTCAGATCCCGTCGAAAAATACGGTACGTATTTTCCATTTTACCCAACCTATCTACCTACCTATATTCCATACTATAATACGAGCGATAAAAAATACAGCTCGAAAAACGTAATCATAACCACCCGAAAGCACATTAATTAATCCCTATATCAATAAAACACATACAAAGTAAATTTTAGTTAAAATAAGCGCGAGCGAAAAAAATACAGCTCGAAAAACCTTATCATAACCACCCGAAAGCAAAATAATTAATCCCTATATCAATAAAAAACATTAAAAGTAAATGCGAGTTGAAATACGCATGACCGATAAAAGATACAGCTCAAAAAACCTAATCATAACCACCCGAAAGCACATTAATTAATCCCTATATCAATAAAAAACATTAAAATTTAATGCGAGTTAAAATGCACGCGAGCGATAAAAAATACAGCTCGAAAAACTTAATTATAATACCCGAAAACACATTAATTATTCCAAAAAACTACCCCTCCTCTCTAAAAAATCAAAATCAACAACTATCATAAAACTAAATAGACGATAATTAATTTTTTTAAATATTAGCTAGTAAAAAACAGAACTTGATATCAAATATCTAACAGACCCAAAAAAAATATCAATTATTATATGCCAAAATTATTAAAAAAGTCATAATGTTAATTAAACTAATTATTTTTCAATAAATAAATAAATAAAACGGAATATTTAAGGCTAGAAGTGAAGAAAAAGGTGACATTTGACTTGGAAAAGGTAACATTTGAAATGGAAAAGGTGACATTTGAAATGGAAAGGGTTACATTTGACTTGGAAAAGGTTACATTTGACTTGGAAAAAGTTACATTTGACTTGGAAAAGGTTACAATTGACTTGGAAATGCTATATTTCATGAATTTCATATACGTATTCTTGGAAATTGCGACAAATTTACATAATCAATTTACCAAGAAATTCAGTTGGTTATGCGGCCCATTCTTCGAAATCCATTATTAAACAACGAACTCTTTGTTCAAAATATTTGTTCTATTATCAAATGTATTTTACTTTGTCGGTATTTCTTTTCAGGGAATAATTAGTATACGTCTAAATTAAATTAATAATTATATTCTGTTACACAAAAACTATGTTACTAAGAACTTATATGAGTAATTAAGGCACTATTCGATTATTAAATACTTTGTAATGATACACAAAATGATGTAAAAAACATTATTTATATAATATCAATAAAATTAATCAATACAAATGTAACTTGACGGAGATTTTTTAGGGTTTACTGTGTATTGCCTAATAATACAATACTGATTTTTCTAATTATACTATAAAAACATTTTATTATACCATTATAATATTATTACTATTATATATGTAATCTGATTACATCTGTTTATGTTCAAAATATTAAAGTATTACAATTTTACTCACGTAGAGAAATTCAAGTATTTAGGTTCAATTATAACTAGAAAAAACGAAATCCAGGAAGAAATTAAGTCCCGGTTAAAGGTGGGAAATGCGTGCTATTATTCAGTTGCTAAGTTACTTAGTTCGCGGCTTCTATCTAAAAACTTAAAGATTAGAATTTATAAAACTATTATTCTTCCAACGGTTCTTTACGGATGTAAAACGTGGCCGCTTACTTTGAAGGATGAACAACGGCTTAAGGTTTTCGAAAATAAGGTATTGCGTAAAATATTTAGTCCAAAGAGAGATGAGGCCACTGGGGAGTTTAGAAGGTTGCACAACGCGGAATTGCAGGACTTGCATCCTGTGAATATAATTGAGCTGATTGTATCGCGGAGACTCAAATGGGCGAGTAAAGTTGTTGGGCTCGATGACGAGCGGATTCCGAGAAAGTTGGTATTAGCTGATCCGACTGGTAGGCGTCCGAAAGGTAGGCCGAAGCGGAGATTGGAGGATTGCGTTTAGGCTGATCTCGAGAGCTTGGGCTTTAATGGTGAACATTGGACGAGTCTGTGTAGTCGGAATTTGGTGGTATCGGCATCGAACCTTCGGGTTCGCTAAGCCTATTATTATTATTACAATTTTACTCATAGTTGTCAGATCCCGTCGAAAAATACGGTACGTATTTTCCATTTTACCCAACCTATCTACCTACCTATATTCCATACTACCAAATTGTACCCAGTTTCGATTCGCCTACAACACGGTACGTATCTCCACTGTGCTCCATTTTTAAAGGTTTTTATTATCATGTGATTTTTTAATATATTGGTACCTTATCTTTATTATCTGTTCTGTATAGCCCTCTCATTCTTATACCTTAGTCATTGTAATATAATTGATTGATTTTTTTACACATCTGGTGGTTCCTTTTATGTTATGATATTGACATTCTCTAGCGCAATGGTTTTTAAAATAGTATATTTAATCTTATTTTAAATGTATCTATCTCTTCTGTATCTTTTTAGCCCCGATGATGACCCACAATGGGGGTCGAAAAGTTAGCAAAAAATAAACTGTTGAAACTACTCAATTGTTTCAATCACCGACCGCCACCCGGACTAATTCATTTTAGTAATTCTCAACGGTCAACTAATTATTTTCACTATATTTATAAAACACAAATAAATTTTTAAAAACAGGTTTATGATGTGATATAGAGTTAATAATTAAATAATAATTTTGATAATCGTTAATTTCTTGAAAATGTTAGTCTAATGTTGAATTGTTATTGGTTTTTGACTAATGATTCTAAAGATGAGGCACATGGACCTCGAAACGTTGTAAATGTACTATTGATGAATTAATAAATAATATTTAAAAATAAGAGATGGTTACGGAGAATTTATTTAAATATAATATACTCTTCATAATTAGAAATTGAACCAAAAAAATTTTCTTGGTCCTTTATTTTTTTTAATTCCTGCCTCCTCGCATTCTTGATTAACCAATAAAGGTAAGGTTGTTTGTATTTATAAACATATAAAATAATGCACATCGCATTGAAAAAGTACCAAGTATTCAGATAACCACACAACCTCCATGATGATTAAAAAAAAACAAAGGAGTATGACCACGCATCATATTTTTTTCGTTCCGAAGGAACATTCAAGCGTGGGGTGATTAAAGTAAAAATACCCTACCTCTTTCCTTTGTCCATCAAATCTATTTCAGTTGTCTCCTCCTTCCAAAGAACTGTACAACAGTGAAATATTACAAGATTATTTATGTATAGTGTATTCTCTTATATTGTGCAAAGATGATTAATAATAAATACCAACAGAGAGTTAATTGTTACTCTATGTTAGTGTTCTATTTCTAGGCCAACGGCCGTGCAATGAGGTGATAAGTCATTGATCAGGCTCAGCCGTCAGGTTCTTCCCTAATTTGGGTACCCACTTTAAAGAGGCTGCGTCTACCTCAGGAGGGTCTCTATACCCTAGGGTTAACAGAATTTACAGAATAAATAATATTCTGTCATAGCCGAGATTCGAACATATCGGGCATATACCCTCCAAAAATATAAAAATTCAGTTTTATACAACTTAAAGCTTCCGAGCTGGAACGACCACACACACAGACCTTTTTCCGGGACTAGGTCATTTGGCCTCAAGAGTCCCTAAAACGTGTATTTCCAGTTAAAACAAGAATTAAACAATTTTCAGGATCGCAATACTTTTCAATAGTGTATATTCTATATATAAGTAAGTGAAGGTAAAAATTATAACTGTCAATATACCAACAATACTTTTTAAAAGAAGGACGTTTAATCCGAAGAATAATAATGTTTTTTTTGTTTTTTTTATTATGAAATCTAGAGACAAATAAAGATTTTTTTTCTTTCTCTACCCCAAGTTGTTCCAAAAATAATCGGTAAAAAAGCCAGACAAAATATCTTGTAATTATTAAGAAATTTAGTTTTCGACAGATCCTGGGTATCAATACATCAAAACTGTCAATTTACCGGTACCGATAACAGCCACAAAGTGTGGAAGTGAGTTTTAAGTTACTGTTTCTTACAACGGTTATGTAAGGTAATGTAACAAGGATCACGTTCGAACATCGGTTTTTCCTTTCTTTAAAGGTCAGGTACCCACTTTACAGAGACTGGGTCTTGCCCGAGAAGCGTCCCTATACCAGATGCTGTATTTACAACACGCAAATAAATCACAACTGTAACTAAGAGAAAACTTCTGTCCGGCAGTTCAAAAATTCTACGAGTAAAAATTAAAAAAAAACAACAATAGAAATAGTTAATATATACATAGGATATTCTAATTAATAAAATTTAAAAAAAAACAGTGTCCTAAGAGATGTTACAACATTATTACGTTTAAACAATGACCTAATTTCTCAATCATAAAGTTGCTGCTAATGGGTACATTGTTTTTTTAACAATTAAAATAAAAAATAATTAAGGTATAATAGAATATAATTTTTTGTTAGCTTCCCGTTTGCTTGACCAAAATATTATCAGCAAAACAGGGATTTGTTAGTAAAACAAAAAATCAAGAGATTAACCAATTGTTAAAGGAAAAATGTCAAGGAAGACAGATGTGAATATATAATTTATCTTATTTTGCAAAAATGAATAAGAATATAAAAGTACAGGAGCAAGTTAGCACTTACGAAGTAATGTGTATTTTAATATACTAACTTGTCTCAGGAATACTTATTTCATGTTTTTTGTAACCAAATATGAAGTAATAGTCATATTTATTCAAAATCCCAATAACAAAATTTAAAACAAAAATATTGATCAATTAAAGTATACACATTTTAAAACTTAAAGATTAAAATTTTAATTGTACCATAATAAAACTAATAAATCATTAAAAACTATTAATAACATTAAATATCCCGTAAATTATTTTGTGAAAGTAAGAAAAATGTGCGTAGGTATTGAAAAAAATTTTTTTTTTTCCCTCCCCCGAAAATTAAGTGATTTTTGTAATGATAAACGTATTAATACCCTCGTTACCGGGAAATGAGTTAATCATATTTAGAACGATAATGAACTCAAATAAATTTATTTATAAACAAACAGAGTTATGTAACTTTTCACAAAACGTTGACAAAATTTATGAAAGAAAAAAACAATAAAAATTAATAATCTTTTACGAAAATAATTAATGGGCAATTAATAAGGAAGCCGATAAAGAAATATAACAGTTAATGGCCTTTATTAAATTTAAATACATAGCTACCGGATAAACACTAAACATAAAGACGGCACGAAATCGTAGAAAAACAAATGAGTAAACATAACATAAAATATATATTTAAACATAGTTATGTAACAAGTTAGATGCAATAATTATTTAAAAGAAATTTGTATTTTAAGTGAAACCCAAACCGTCTTTATTACATATTTGGGACTTTAATGATATCCCATTTGAAAAAATAGTAAGTAGAAATATATAAGCACATACACATAAACATACAGGATTTTTTTTTTCGATAACATTTCAAGTCATATAATTGATAAATTATAGCACATCAAATAAATGTAAGTGTTTAACATTACACATGATCATTTGTATGCGTTGTTGAAGTTTATCACATGCATATGCTGAATTCTTGAGTTTAAGAATTATACGTTGCATGATAAATAAACAAAAGGAACTGAATCTGTCTATCAACTCCTTTAATTGACTCAATGGCTTTGACCTTAAAAACATTACAAAGCGGCCATAGTGGTTTTCAATCTAAACTCTAAAGCGAAATTTAACACGCCGGCTTTATAACATTCAAACTGGATTTACAGTACAAAAATACATTTTCAAAGAATACAAAAATTTCTCCAACAATACAAAAAATGCCCTCAATGAGGCAAAACGTGAACGATTCTTTCAGGCATCATCAATGAGCAAGTATGATTCAGTCTTGTCAATCTTGCATTTGCCAGAAGTGTCTAAAATAGTTTAAAAGTATATAAAGTTTATTTTTTCGGTGAAAATGAGTCTAAGTTCATAAAACTTTGACAATATATTTTAATAAAAAACATTTCAAAGTAAACAAACAAACTATTTATAAGTAATTAAAAAATCATGGCACTTTTAAACTTGTTTGTGACTAGCACTCAAGACACTAACTATGTGTTTTAATTATGAGTTCAAGTTAATGTTATGTGACTTTTTATTAGAGGCTTATATCGTCATAACAATATTAAGTTTAAAACACAATAATAAAGGCTTGTTTTTTAATACTGAATTGGTAGAAAAATAACTCGGTGGGAAATTTCGCCTTAATTAATAATATACGAATGACCTTAAACACAATTTTATTTACACAACAGTTATGTCAGCTCACATAATTTTTATTTTTCAATTTTTTCATTCCATCAATTTTTTTTTTCTACTCCAACCTTCATTATAATCTCTAGTAGATAAAACATGAGCATTATCGTAAATTAATTACGACAGTTCAATGATTTTTTTTTTACCTTATATAGTCGTATCCAAAAATCAGAAGTGTTGATAGACTTGAGCTCTGGATGCCGGAAGTGATGACAGTCAAGAAAGTTGATGTTCACTGGTCTATTTTAAAATTAATAATAAGTCTATTATTTTTTAAAATTAAATTAAAATCGATAACGGAACTGAACTCAAACTGAAGAATAGATCGACATGCCGACCACAGAGACGAACGAACAGACAAGCTGAAAGACAACCTCACGCCAGAACGTCGGAGCGCAAACTGAGGATGAAGTCGGGACGCCACAGCCTTCTCTATCACTGCCAGCCCTAGCTACCTGCGCCATTATTATCCCCTCTCCCAACGTCTCTTCCCTCTTTTATTACACTACCATCCCCATAATAATTAATTATTATATTTTATTATCTCCTATAAAGTAACATTAATACCCCTTAAAAAGTTATATTTGAAATTTCAAGATTCATTGTAGATTTTTTTTTTTTTTAATTTAAACTAACATAATTTATAAATTTTATTTTATTATATATATATATATATATATATATATATATATATCTTTTTTCTTTTTTTTTTTAATTTATTGATTTTTTAATTATTATTATTATTATTTTTTTTTTTTGCTGGAATAATTTTAATTAAAATCTATAGCGGGAAACACACGACGGTCACTTACATAGGCTGTTAAAATCAATTTAAGAACTGATAAATAAATTTAAATTTAAAAATTTCAAAGTTGATTTAAATAAAAAATGTATTTAGTTTCGTTGGGAACATATGATTTAGATTAAATAATATAGCAATATCAAATTGTTACATATTAGGGGTACTCACTACGTTTGCTATAGCACATTATTTGAGCTATTTTGCTATACCAGCCGAGTTTCTACAGTAGGGGTACTCACTACGTTTGCTATAGCATGCTGTTTGTGTTATTTTGCTAAACCCGTCGAGTTTTTACAGTTATTTCCTGTATAAAATTGATGGGTTTAGCACAATAGCACAAATAGCTTGCTATAGAAAACGTAGTGAGTACCCCTATTATTATCAGGATTATTCCATGCCCTATTCGTCACTTTACATTGCCTTTCACAACTTTCTATATAAGATAATATATATTTTTTTAATATCATTACCGTTCTAATCATTTCCTTCAGTTGGTTTTCAAATTCGTTCAATTTGTATATTTAGCTGTTTTTTAGCAATGCTAATCGGATAATATGGTTAATTTTATGAAACCTACGAAATTAAGGGTATTTTAGAGGAAGAAAATTTAAAATACCGACATTTTAGCCCTGTTGTACTATTTCAATCAGAATGAAACCTACACGATATTAAAACCCATACAATTTTACATCGATATAGCCATTTTAGTCAAAATCATTAGAGCAGTGTTCGAAAAAAATCGTTAAAAGGTGCAAAATGAAGTAACACTTTCGGTCAGCCGATTTTAGTGAAAAATTTGCTGTAACATCTCGGACGTGTAGTTATATTAAATATGAAATTTCAGATTCGTACGTCTTTTCTTTTTTGCGCTAGACTTATCACACACGGACACAAACACACAGACCTTTTTCCGGGACTTGGTTATTTAGTCTCAGGAGACCCTAAACCGTTGAAAACTGGAATTCGAAAATTTTCACGGTCGCAATACTTTCCGTTATTATATATTTAAATTATGGGTAAGTGGAAGTAATAAGTTCATCAATAATTTTGACCAAGAAAATTTCCATTCATTTTCCAATTTATTAATATATATACATCTAGGCGTTGAGTGAAGAAATATATGTATCAAAATTGTTAATAAACCCATAATTGAAAATATGGTGCGCGTAACACCCTATTTTCACTTACCTCTGTTCTTAAAAGTTTAAGAATTTTTAAATACATTAAGAGATAAAAATAAATTTTTAAGAATTAATTAAATTGAATTTCAATAGAAACACGTGTTACATTAAATAATGTATTATATTATTATCCAAAACAACCAGTTTGTTTTATCGGTTTTTCATCACTCTTTGTTAACTTTTACAATTTTTTTTTCTAAAACCTATAGCTTTCCAACGGTATAATATATACCGGTATTACTGTTTTTATGTTAAAAAACAAAAAAATTGCATTAAAAACTATTTTTGCTCTATTCTCCTTTTGTTGGTAATCAAACTCGTTTAACTAGTATATTTATCTGATTTTTAGCATTGCTAACCAGATGATATAGTTAATTTAATGAAATCTACAAAATTAAATGTGATTTAGAGAGAAAAAATTTAAAATATCGGCGTTTAAACCATGTCAAACTATTTCAATCAGAATTAAACCTACACGATATTACAGTCCATCAAATTTTACATCGATATCGGGAGTTTTATCAAAATCGTTAGAGCCGTTTTTGAGAAAATCGTAAAAAAATTCAAAATGCATGGTATCAAGTCGATCTTCCGGACAGCCGATTTTGATGTAACAGATTCTGTAACATCTCGGACGTATAGTTGTCTTAACTATGAAATTTCAGTTTTATAGAACTTTTCGTTTACGCCCGGGAGTTATTACACACACACACAGACCTTTTTGCGGGACTTGGTTATTTAGACACAGGTGACCCTGAAACGTGTATTTCCCTTGATAGCTGGAATTCGAAAATTTTCACGATTGCAATACTTTCCCTTACTATATATTTCATATATAGGTGTGGAAGTAAAAAAAAAAAAAAAGTGTTAAGTTAAAAAAAAATCAAGTGTCCAATTTATTTACAAGTATATCGTGAATTCACAAAACACTAGAAACTTGAACGTTCAGAAGATCAGGATCAGGATTATCACTTTCATAGATACGGCTCCCTTCACACCCTCCCTTAAGTAATGTAATGCTTCATTAAGTATGTATAACTTAACGACCTGAATGTTTCAAAGGGGGTTGCTGCCACTCGTGAATGGGGAGTTAATCTGACCTTGCTTCCGATTGTGTATGGGAGGGGTGGATTCGGGAAAAATCTTCTTTTTCAGCGGGAAAAAGCATGGAATGTATATTTTTAATTAAAATGCCTGTGATATTACTTAAATAAAAATGAATTTTCCCATGACAATGGCCTACAGGTTGAATATGAATAGCTAAATATTCGGTGAGTCCAGTACACGACTTTTACGTTGTTAAAATCACTTATGAACTTTTAAATAAAATTAGAGTGTGTTTATGTGTTTCAGATTAAAAAATCCAACAATAGAAATTATCATCTACAACCATCACTTTTTAACACTCTCTAGTACCTTGTACAACTTTGTGTACAATATAACAATTTTTCTAAAATCATTACCCTTCCAACGCCATATTATACATCTATATCACTATTCTTTTGTTGAACAAAAAATTTACTTTAAAAAACTATTTTTACTCTTTTCTCCTTTAGTCGGTTATCAAATTCGTTCAGCTCGTAAATTTACTTTTGTTTTCATCGATGCCCACAAAATGAAATGATATTTTTTTTCTAATCTACAAAACTAAAGGTACTTTGGAGGAAGAACATTTAAAATATCGGCATTTCAGCTCTAACAGACTATTCCAAAGAAAATAAAACCTAGATAAAATTAAATCCCATTAAATGTTTACGACGATATAGTGAATTTATTCAAAATCATCAGAGCCGTTTTCGAGAAAATCGTAAAAAGATGAAAAATGCATGGTATAAACTAGCTCTTCTAGTTGGTTGATATTGATGAAAAAGTTCCTGTAATATGAAATCTCTGTTTTATACAACTTATCATTTTCGAGCAAGACTTTGGAGGAAGAACATTTAAAATATCGGCATTTCAGATCTAACAGACTATTCCAAAGAAAATAAAACCTAGATAAAATCAAATCCCATTAAATGTTTACGACGATATAGTTAATTTATTCAAAATCATCAGAGCCGTTTTCGATAAAATCGTAAAAAGGTGAAAAATGCATGGTATAAACTAGCTCTTCTAGTTGGTTGATATTGATGAAAAAGTTCCTGTAATATGAAATCTCTGTTTTATACAACTTATCATTTCCGAGCAAGACTTTGGAGGAAGAACATTTAAAATATCGGCATTTCAGCCCTAACAGACGATTCCTAAGAAAATAAAACCTAGATAAAATCAAATCCCATTAAATGTTTACGCCGATATAGTGAATTTATTCAAAATCATCAGAGCCGTTTTCGAGAAAATCGTAAAAAGGTAAAAAATGCATGGTATAAACTAGCTCTTCTAGTTGGTTGATATTGATAAAAAAGTTCCTGTAATATGAAATCTCTGTTTTATACAACTTATCATTTTCGAGCAAGACTTTGGAGGAAGAACATTTAAAATATCGGCATTTCAGCCCTAACAGACGATTCCTAAGAAAATTTTTTTTTTTTTTTTTGCTTTCATAACTTTTTTTTTTTTTTTTTTTTTTTTTATTGAGAAATATTACAGTTTGTTACATAATGAACATTAGTAATAGAGATGTAGTACACACATAAGAAAATAAAACCTAGATAAAATCAAATCCCATTAAATGTTTACGCCGATATAGTGAATTTATTCAAAATCACCAGAGCCGTTTTCGAGAAAATCGTAAAAAGGTGAAAAATGCATGGTATAAACTAGCTCTTCTAGTTGGTTGATATTGATGAAAAAATTCCTGTAATATGAAATCTCTGTTTTATACAACTTATCATTTTCGAGCAAGACACCTCATACAAAAACACAGACCTTTGAACGTGCATTAAAAGAGAAAACTCGATTTTCAAGATCCCTATACTTTACTTTACGATATATTTTGTACATGGTAAGAAAAGAAAAAAATAATAATAATAATAAAATAAAACCCTGTACCACTATAACTCATGAAGGTTCTTGGGCTCAGTACATATAGGAGATTCGTGCTTTTTCTAAGCCAACAGTCGTGCAATGAGGTGATTAGGTCTTGATCACGCTAAGCCACCAGGTTTTTCCCCCAATTTGGGTACCCACTTTATAGAGGGTGGGTCTGCCCCAGGATGGTCTCCATGCCCTAGGGTTTTCCTCTGACCGAATTTACTGAATAAATAATATTCTTTCATAGTCGGAATTCAAACCCAGGATCCGAAGAACAGTAGATTAGTGCTTTATCCACTCCCTATGTATTGGGTTGTTTCACATAAAACATCCGTTTTTATAGTTTCTGAAATACATAAAGGATTTTGCAGGTCCCTGTTGTTTTCTTCCGAATGTTTACATATTTAAAGTAAACAGTTACTAATCCTCTACCTTTGTATTATAAACATTACCTTCCCAATCAATTACCCACTTTTTAGTATACCTCTAAATACGAACATGGAAACACGCGATTTTCAAATAATATTTTTGTACGAGTTTAAACTCGGCCATTCAGCAGCTGGGGCCGCAAGAAATATTTGCAAGGCGTTTGGGGAAGGGAGTGTTAATGAACGGACAATTCGCCGTTGGTTTTCTAAGTTTTCAGCTGGGGATACCGACTTGAAAAAACTTGCCCGAGGAAGACCTCCGTCCATAATAGACAACGATGTCCTCAAACATATAGTAGAAGGAAACCCCTACCAAACAGCTAAAGGACTCGCAGCACAACTAATTGCAAGTGCATCTACCGTTTCCAGATATTTAAAGTGTATTGGGAAAGTAAAAAAGCTCGATACATGGGTTCCTCATGATCTCACTGAGCGGCAGCAAGACTTCATGTTTCAAAACATAGCGTGCAAAAATTAAAAGAACTGGGCTACGAAGTTCTTCCGCACCCACCATATTTTCGCGACTTGTCTCCAACAGATAACCACCTGCTCAGGAATTTAGACAACTTCGTCAAAGGAAAACTTTTTCAAAATGATGATCAAGTGAAAAGTGCGTTTTCAGATTTTGTTTCACTTCAAAGCTCTTTTTTCAAAGAGTTTTTCAGTTCGGGGATAAAAATGTTGGTGTCACGTTGGGAAAAATGTTTAAAAAAAGAAGGTAAATACTTCGAATAAAATTATCTTGTTTTCATATCGTATTTTTAATAAAAATCCATTACCTTGAAAACGGACATTTCGTGTGACACAACCCAATATATAGGTAAGAGAGAGTAAAAATGTCGAGTACATTTATTAATTATATTAATGATATATTCACCTAACAATAATCCTGATAGATTTGAACCTTATTACTAATTTAATCCTTTAAGAAGATCAGCTGATGCGCCAGATGGTAACAGTCGCACTTAACTTCGTCTCTGAGATTTTTGATTTTTCAAAAGGATTTTCATCGATTCCAGTCTCGAAAAAGCTGCCAGCTTTTTGGACATCAACAGCAGTAAGGTTTGGAGTATTATTTCGGTAAGCAGAGTAATTTTTTTTTACCGCAAACAGTGAATGCAGAGTCAATAGGCTTGACACAAAGGGTAGCCATATTTCCTCATATCAGCTGATTGCTGGTATTGGGAATATATACTTATTACTTGTTTCCCTTTAACATTCTCATATTACTATCTTTTTTTTTATATATGAAATGCGATATTTTCATCAAGTGATGTCTTCTAAAACGGCAAGTAAAAGATCAAGATCAGCAGGTTCAAATTCGTCTCCCACTAAACAAAGACCCCGTCGTGATAACAATAAGAAGTTACCAACACAAGCGAACCCTTCAAGTAACACTTTGAAATCTGAACCCCAGCCTGGCCCATCATCACAGGAGATGACAGATGAATCTCCTTTTTTCACACCGAATCCATTTCAAATCCTCCATAGTGAAAAAGAAGACATGGAATCTGCCCCTACACCAAGGGAACCACCACCTCCCCCGATATTTGTCAAAAATATTAAAAATTTTCAACTTCTTTGTGCACAACTTAATAAATTAACCAACCCTGGTAGCTACTCATGTCTGAATAGAACAAATGACACTAAAATATCTCCGGATAGTGCTGAAACCTACAGGAAAGTAGTAAAATATCTGACAGACACCAAGGCCGAGTTCCATACTTATCAGCTACGCCAGGAGAGAGCACTGAGGGTTGTAATAAGAAACTTGCATCCCTCGACACCAACTGAAGTTATTAAAGAAGAACTGATGGAGATGGGATATAAGGTGCGCCAAGTCACCAACGTTTTGAAAGATAAAGTTCAACTTCCAATGTTTTTTGTTGATCTGGAACCATCGACAGGAGTGGAAAAAATCTATGATCTTAAACGACTGTACTACAGCTGTGTAAGAGTAGAGAAGCCCTACATGAAGAAGGATATAGTCCAATGCCATAATTGTCAGGCATATGGCCATACTAAATCTTATTGCCACCATATACCACGCTGTGTGAAATGCGGAGAAGAGCATAGGACAGGAGAATGCACTAAACCGAAGTCATCACCCGCAGTATGTGCTCATTGCCTCAAGGACCATCCAGCCAACTACAAGGGATGCCAAATATATAAAAATCTAAAGACCAGATTTCAAAAACCTCAAGAACCAGAAACAGCAAGAATAACAAGATCTAGAAGAGAACCATCTAAATTTGTAGATTCCAATGTCTCATTTGCCCACTTACTTGGAGGTGGGGACCAGAGTAATGAAGCCGAGGCCCTGCCGAAACAACGTTTGCCTCAGCATAATCCACCTATTCCACAACAAACTATTCCACAAAATTTTCCTATTCTTCAAAAAACTCCTCAACATCAAATTTCCCATATCCCTTCTCCATCAAATGTCACAGACCTTACCAGTCTCATGACATCCTTCATCTCCGAAATAAAATCCCTTGTTATGCCTCTAATATCACTCCTTACGAACCTTGTATCAAATCTCATTCCTGCCTTACAAAAACCATAAATGACCTCATCTAATTCCTTATCCATTCTCCTTTGGAATGCGAATGGTGTTAGAAATCACACTGACGAACTGACAGCGTTGTTGGAAGACAAAACAATTGACGTTGCACTTATTACTGAAACTAGACTAACCACTAAACAGCTTTTCAAAATACCGCAGTACATAACATACCGTACAGACCACCCAGACGGCAAAGCTCATGCCGGTTCTGCTATCATTGTCCACCAATCCCTCTCTCATCATTTACTTCCACTTCCTACCTATGATTTCCTGCAAGCCACAGCAATAGTAATCAAGACTTTTTCCTATCCGGTAACTATTACATCAGCATATTGCCCTCCCAAACACTCCATTTCCAACACCGAATTTGCATCCTTCCTGGATTCCTTAGGAAATCATTTTATTATGGGTGGAGATCTAAACGCCAAGCACCAGCAGTGGGGTTCTAGAACCACGAATTCTCGTGGAAGAAATTTGCTGACTGCTCTGAATTCCCGAAATTTTAACCTCATACCTCCTGACTCCCCTACCTACTGGCCAACAGATCCTAACCGTAATCCAGATATCCTCGACTTCTTCATCCACAGCGGATTAGGCTCCCTGAACTATTCCGTAACTCGCCTTGATGAACTATCCTCTGACCATAGTCCACTGATCCTTAAAGTATCTCTAACTCCTATTCCGAAACCCATTCCACCATCATTTATCCGAGGCCCTGTCAACTGGAACCTCTTCCGCCAAATCCTCACCGATAATATTGACCTCAGTGTGACCCTCAAAACACCAGATGACCTTGATGATTCCGTCTACTCGTTAACAACCGCCATTCAACAAGCTGTCTGGACTGCCTCCTCTCCTAAGCACTCCAATAGAACTCCTCAGCAAAACCATTTACCTCAACACCTAGCTGACCTCATCCATGCAAAACGCCGAGCCAGATCATTATGGCAAAGAACCCGACACCCAACAGATCGCCGCTCCTATAACTTTTATTGTAGGCAATTAAAGCGGGAGTTGGCGACCTTCCGTTCCCAGTCCTTTAATTCCTACCTCTCCTCTCTATCAGCTCGAGATAATTCCCTGTGGAATGTGACCAAAAAGATCCTAAAATACCATAAAGTTTCCCATCCTCTCCTGCGTGGTGATGACTCCTGGGCTGCGTCTGATGAAGATAAAGCCGAGGAATTCGCCACACACCTCTCCAAAGTATTCACTCCTCACCCGGAATCCAACAGAAATCATACCACAACAGTTCAAGAATTCCTTTTCTCACCAATACCTCTTTCCCTACCTCCTAAAGCTATTAATCCATCTGAGGTGAAATATCTTCTTCAAAAACTGCCCCTTCGTAAATCTCCTGGACACGATCTCCTTACCCCCCAGATCCTGCGACAACTTCCCCAGAAAGCCATTATTTTTCTTACATACATCTACAACTGCATCCTTCGCACCACCTATTTTCCTCTCTTATGGAAACATTCCACAATCATTCTATTCCTAAAACCAGGTAAACCTTCCAGTAACACTTCATCCTACAGACCTATAAGTCTACTCCCCATCCTCTCAAAAATCTTCGAAAAGCTCCTTCTAAAACGAATCCTGCCTATATTAGAATCTCACAACCTTCCTTCCCACCAGTTTGGTTTCCGCTCTCATCATTCC